>JADBJO010000419.1:457500-460000 GCA_016801955.1 Conus betulinus | reverse complement strand
AAACATACTGTCATATTACTAATCTCATGTTGTAAAATCCGTACAACACTCTTGTAATATTATCTTCACATTATTCGCAACATTACTATTATCTCATTATTGACCAAAAGCATGCTTATATTAGTAATGCCACTATTCTAAAATAATTGTCACTTTCTGGATAACATTATCGGTTACTTTACGTCACATTATTGCCACATTTTTGATAAGATTATTTCCGCATTCCTGATAATATTATTGTCACATTATTGATAGCGTTATAGGCATACTACTGAGAACATTTTTGTACCGTTGTAGACACTGTAATATGCTCGCTAGCATTTAATAACTATGCATGAAGAATTTATGATATGGAATATAAAAAAAAAACCTCACCCATAGAATAACTGTTGGTGTTTGTGTGTTTGTAGCAGTATTTCAGTTTTACGTCTTTTCACATATGTGACATCAGACGAAGTGAGAGAGTGAGAGAGAGAAAGAGAGAGAGAGAAAGAGAGAGAGAGAGATGCATAAATGTCTGTGACTATGTAAGTGTATGCATAATTTGGTTTTCTAAGTGCATATACATGTCCCTCTAAACATCCCTACAACTTACCTGCAAATAATCATAAAGTAAATGCTTAACTGGTCAACAAATTAAATTAAAAAAAAAAAAAACATTATAATTGAAAGCAGATCACACAAAGACATGCTTAATAATGGTGGTAAATGAGCTTGAAGAGGTAAACAGTCAGACAGCAGATGCTTGCTGGTTTTTCTCCGTTCTCCACAAATACATTTTGCCTTGTTTGTTTATTTAGTTTTAAGGTACCAGGTCTTAATTCATGAAATAGTGAAATGAAATTTCTATATTGGTACATACTGGTAAATGAAGAATACTGTTTTACGTGTTCATGGTTAATTAAATTAGTATTTTTTATCAGACAACGTTCTTTTTCTTTGCAGTGTTTTCTGAATCGGCACCGGACGGTCTGCTTTAATAATTAATTGACTTCAGGTAAAGAAAAGATAGTAGTGTGTGTGTGTGTGTGTGTGTGTGTGTGTGTGTGTGTGTGTGTGGGTGTGTGTGTGTGTGTGTGTGTGTTGTGTGTTGTGTGTGCATGCTTTGTGTTTTCTTATGCTGTTGTTGTTTGTTGTTGTTGTTGTGGTTGTGTTGTGTCGTCGTTCTTCTTCTTCTTCTTCTCTTCTGCTTCTTCTCTTCTTCTTCTTCTTCTTCTTCTTCTTCTTCTCTTCTTTTCTTATTTTTTTCGTACACAGAAATTAACTATTTCAGTCCATATGAACTATAATTTCCCCGGCAAAAATTATTGAAGAATATATTAATGAATGCCTAGATACATTGGTAAATAAATGAATAGATGAATAGACAGATAATAAATAAATAAAACAAAATAAATAATAAATAGATAATAGATAAGGATAATGTTGTCATCACCCATGACCGGGCCTAAAGGGAAGATCGATTTGTTCTCTGACCTCGGTAGAGACCTGTGATGTGCCTGTCTACTTTTCCTTCTATTCAAAATACTTTATCTCTTACCTGTGCTTCACCCTCCCACACATCTTTTGTACCTCTCCAACTGATGGCCCTCCTTTCCGTTTCCCTCTTGCCTTTGTTCTGTCTCTTTCCTAGTATCACCCGCCTACTCAGTATTGATTTTCGGGACAAAACTATAATGACACTGGATACTAATAAAAGGAAACTTCGCAGCAGAAAAAAAAATCTTATGTTCAGGATTTTTTTTTCTTCCCTAGACCTAACAGCATTATAAACAGCTTGTGAACACGACGGAGTAAGAAAAAGGACGGTGAATTGTGTAGTACTGGCTTTACTTTATTAATATCCAGAGCGTATTTCAGGACCAACGCTGCGTATATTCGGGTTCAACCGGCAAGCAACCTTTGTTTAAAGAGTTTTTTCACCCGTATTTTAAGACATTTCTTAAAGAAAATGGATTAATTATAAAAACAAGAAGTGGTAGGAAACAACTTTTTAAAAAAAAAAACAGTAAGATAAAACACCAACACCAACAACAACAACAATAACAACAATTTTATCTGACAACGACAGTTGAAAAGACTTCCAAAATGTTCTTTGAAATCGTGTAAAACAGAGAGTTTGTAGGGACTTGATGCTCATGCATGAATAATAAAACAAATGAATGATGATTATGATGATAATAATTCTAGTACTAGTACTACTACTACTATTACTACTACTACTACTACTACTACTACTTCTACTACTACTGCTGCTGCTACTACTGTTACTACTACTACTACTTCTACTACTACTACTACTACTACTACTACTACTACTACTACTACTACTACTAAAAGAACAAATAACGAAAATAATAACAACGAAAATATTGATATAGTAAAAAAGAGCAAATATTTCTGACTTGAGAATGAAGAATTCAATAATGCTGTATCTAGTAAATGCGTATGTGCAGACACGTACACAAAACAATTTGTTCGATCACCATATAAAGCCGCA
>JADBJO010000419.1:432500-437500 GCA_016801955.1 Conus betulinus | reverse complement strand
ACTTTTTCTTCGTTAATAAGCTTCTTACGTAGGCCAGTGGGGGAATAGCACCTCCCAGGACACCCAAGTTAAGGCTTATGAAATGATTCAATTCTTATCCGTTGTCAGCGCTGATGTGACTGGCAACGTTTGGCATCTCTTAACAGTTCGACCGGCCCTCTCAGACTGCTTCACATTTCAAAGCTAGCTTCAAAAATGCCCTTTAATTCATCAATGTATCATTAATTTATCTACTTAATTGTGGTAAGTTCACACCAGGTTGCCAGACCACTAATCTGTCCCTGGCTGCTATCTTTGGAGGCTACTGGAACTCAATTTGTCCTGGTGGAAACAATTCCACAGAAGCAGCAGTGGTATATATATCTCAGATGTCATAGATCGACTAACTGAACAAGGCTGGGTTCTATAAAGGAGATGGAACTCAACTTTAAAAGTCCTAGAATCATTGCATTTTTGTGTATTCTAATTTGTAACATTATCTCTCTCTTCTTTCCTCACCTCCCCCTGCTCCCATGTCTACCGTATGTTTTTTTTTTCTTTTTTGTTTCGATATCTTGAGTCTTCCGTCCCTGTATAGACAATGGATAAAGAGTAAATGAGACAGACAGACAGGCAGACAGAAAGACAGACAGACAGGCAGAAAGACAGACAGACAGATAGACAGACAGACAGACAGACAGACAGACACAACAAGCACGACGAAAGTGTTACCAACATTTGTCTTGTTCGTTGGAAACTCAAGAGCTGAACAGATCGCTCATCAGTTGATATAAAAGTAAACCAATCTTGCTAATGCATGGGGAGGGATAAAAGAACAAAGATTGGAGGAGAGCAAGGGCGAACAGGAGGATGGGGGTTAAAGAGAATAAAAGGACTTGAAGGTGTGCAATTCAAAAGAATAGGCAATGGCAAGGACATCATAGGAGAAAAGGAAAAGAGGACAGAAAAAGGAAAATAAGAATGAATAAGATGGAAATAAATTAGAAAAGTGTTCCACCAAGTATATCTTAAATGAAGCGAAAGGAGAGGGGTGTTAAAATGAAATGGAGGAATGGGAGGAAGGACGCAGCAAAGGAAGCAAATTGTAAAGCAACGTTATTTTCTTTCTCTCTCTCTCTCTCTCTCTCACTCTCTCTCTCTCTCTCTCTCTCTCTCTCTCTTTTTTTTTTTTTTTTTGAGGCGGTGGAGCGAAATATAGAGGAGGGTCGAGGGTGGAAGGTGTGTGAGTGGTGTGGGGGGGGGGGGGGGGGGGGGGGGGGGGGCGGGGGTTGAGGTGGGGGGTAGTGAGGTTTGGGGGAATGAGAGAAACAAGGAACTTCTTATATTTACAGTGACTGAGAGACAGAAAACTGAGATCAGAGAGAGAGAGAGAGAGAGAGAGAGAGAGAGAGAGAGAGAGAGAGAGGAGAGAGAGAGAGAGAGAGACAGAGACAGACAGAGAGAGAGAGAGAGAGAAAGAGAGAGAGACAGAGAGAGAGACAGAGACAGACAGAAAAAGAAGAGAGAGAGAGAGAGAGAGAGAGAGAGAGAGAGAGAGTAACACTAACACTGACAGCTTCTATTGCCAATATCAAAAGCCCTGTTAGCAGAGGTGGGGGAGTATATATACTTCACAGAGAGAGAGAGGAGAGAGAGAGAGAGAGAGAGAGAGAGAGACAGAGACAGAGACAGAGAGAGAGAGACTAGACTAACACTAACACTGACATAGCTTTTATTGCAAATAGCAAAAAGCCGTGTTGGCAAGGGGATGGGGGGTGGGGTTATAATTACTTCATTGAGAGAGAGAGAGAGAGAGAGAGAGAGAGAGAGAGAGAGAGACTAACATTGATACTGACTTAGCTTTTATTGCCAATAGCAAAAAGCCCTGTTGAGAGGAGTGGAGGTACAATTACTTCATTGAGAGAGAGAGAGAGAGAGAGAGAGAGAGAGAGAGAGAGACAGAGACAGACAGACAGAGAGATAGAGAGATACAGAGAGAGAGAGAGAGAGAGAGAGGAGAGAGAGAGAGAGAGACAGACAGAGACAGAGAGAGAGAGAGTCTGTCTATTGTCACAGTAATGACGGTCACAGTCTACACCCGTTTGATAGTTACAACTAATCGTCAACATCTGCTTCCTGATCGTTATCATTGATACAACCGTCATCATTATGGACCACGCTATAGTCCTCATCCTCATCCTCATGCCCTTATCGTTATCATCGGTATCATCATGGGTCACAGAGGTAGCCATACTCAGACGGTTCTGTACATGACTGATCCGAGATGTGCGTGAGAGGGGGCGGGATAACCAGTGCTAACCGTTAGGGTCACTCTCTGTCCACTGAACAAAGCTCGCCTGTCTGTCGCCAGTGGTCCAGACTTCCTGTGTGTCCAACACCCACACAGCGACCAACACTGTGTCAGGTCATTGCACTCGAGTAATTGAAAGGGTCAGTTTCATTTTGGAGAGAGAGAGAGAGAGAGAGAGAGAGAGAGAGAGTGCCTACACGCCTGTAAGGGAGGTCGGTAAATTGGTCGTTATATTGACTTTTGACTTTAGTGAGTGTTTGCGCGTGGGCGCGCGCGCGCGTTTTGTGTGTGTAGCTTGAGGAGGGAGTGTGAGTGTGATATGCATGGGAATAGAACGGTAAGAGAGGAGATGGACAAAGCAAGCGGCATTGAAGTACTCTAGACAAAAAAAAAGATGCTGGAAAGCCTCAGGTTTCTCACAACACAGCTGACCCCACTGAGATCAGACAGCAGACAAGTAATGAAGAGGGTAATGTCATTCTACTCAGCGGCAACCAACATGGTCAGCCAATAATAAGCTCCATAAAGATTAAATGACTGGATGGGAACCCAAAGGGATAGTTCAAAACAGGTCTATATTTGTAAGAGAGCGATACTCGCAATGTGTTTGAACTTTAAGACGGCATCCTTACACTGAGGGGCTGGGTCGTGGCGGGGAGAAGAAATTTCTTTTAGTTACATTGACTGAGAGAGAGAGAGTGAGAGAGAGAGAGAGAGAGAGAGGAGAGAGAGAGAGAGAGGAGAGAGACAGACAGACAGACAGACAGACAGACAGACAGGACAGACAGACAGACTGACAGACAGAGACAGACAGACAGACAGAGACAGAGACAGACAGACAGACACAGACAGAGAGAAATCAATCGTGTATTCCTTTAGCATCAAGGCCTTAACAAATGGTTTAACACTAATAACAAATTAAGGTAAGGTAAGGTAACGTTGCTTATAGCCTAGCCGACCGCAAAGGGCCATATCAGGGCTGTTACCGCGTTGGAGTCAACTCACAAGTCATTCATTCACACAACTCTTTGAAATACATCTTCTAAAACCTTATCCGAAATTTCTGTATGAAATCTTTCCACTGTAAAATTTCAGATCCGACGAAAAAAAAATGTTAATCTCTTTCAAGAATGCAAAGATCGCATCATGTGGAACACCTCTGAACAAGGTTTGTATGGATTCAGCAGTAAAATGTTTGTGTCTCACATCATGCAAGTCCCTAAACACTCTAAAAGAATATACTTCATGGTGAGTGGTACCTGAGTAAAATACGAATGGCCAGTGTGCAGCCGGCTTAGAACAATTTCTTCTCTGCGACGACCAGATGTATATGAGAGGAATTTTTTTTAGGTTTGGACGGATCCGAAAGAGTTTGTTATCCGTCTGTGTATTCCAATCCTCCTGCCAGAGATCTCTGACAGAGATCTCTGACATGATTTTCAACTTAACAAATTAATCAAAGACATTTAAAGAAGAAAATAGAAAAAAGAGACAAGCAAACAAAATTTGAATTGCAAAAGAGGCAAACAACATAGACCAACTCGGAACAAAGAAGATACAAAGTTCTAAACTATACCTCGGATATCCTACCATTATTTCATCAGTCATCTTCATTCTAGCTTTTGTTCACAATTACATCTTTATGTTTAAATGCTAGTTAAAGAAATATTGCACACTGCTTAAATATATTTGGATTCCTCGCAGACATTAGCAATATATATATATCTCTGTTTTCTTTGAGTGGTATGAGATCACGTCGTAGATCACTAAGAAGCAGGCAACACAAACTAAAATGGAGTTCAACTACGTCTTTATTTTTACACAGAGAACAGATCAATTCTGCATCTCTTCGATTTTTGGGGGTATAGAATGAATGCATTTAATAGCACTTACTCCAAACCTGAATTTAAGAAGCACTTGCTTCACATGTCTATTTGTGTCTATTGCAAAAAAAAAAAAAAAAAAAAAAAAAACCAGTAAATCGTTCACTTGAACAAATGCGATCGTCCCACTCTTGCCAGTAACAAACTCTATTAGTCTCTGTGTGAAACACTTTATGAAATGGTCAACCGATTAAACACCTTAAATTTCCCACATACATGCAAATCATGATTTAAACAAAAGTGACCGAATTTTGGCTACCTAGTTCTTTTTACCTTTTCCATCCAAAATAAGTAACATCAGAAAAAAAACTTTGTAAGGGAGGCGATTTTCATTCATCCGTGTAAGCTTGATCCAGTATTTAATTGATCTAGTGTACACATTCGCATCCTATGGGAATCTGCCAGTATCTCCCATAGATACAATTGCATTAGCATTTCCTTCTGTGACACATAGAAAGCGTTTAAATGCAAACATATGTATTTTTTTTTTGTCTGTTGATAACTGTCATCAATACCCCAAATTTCTTATCCATACAGAAGTACTGGCTGCACTCTAGCATCAAAAAGTTTACAAAACAATTTCAACAGACTGGATGTCATATCATATATAGCAATGTCAAGATACCTATAGCCACCTTTTTACTCTGTGCAGCCAGGTCACCCCATGAGGATAATAGGCTGAATTTTGTGAAAAAAAATATAATCCTAAATATTTGCATGTGTTGACGACTTTCAGTTTAGAACCACCCATATACTGGTGTTCAAGTGCCACAAGAAAACTGCTTTTAGGAAAAAATTATATTACTTTTGTTCAAAGTAACTTTTGA
>JADBJO010000419.1:425000-427500 GCA_016801955.1 Conus betulinus | reverse complement strand
GAGAGAGAGAGAGAGAGAGAGAGAGAGAGAGAGAGAGAGAATGCGCACGTGCATGTATACACAGCTGTGCAGGGACCAGAATTATTCATTCTGGACACCGATGTTGCTAAGAAAAATAAGCACGCCATCATGCTTTTGCTGATCATAATCAACCAATGAAAAGGGCACAATCTTCCCTTCCTTGATTCTTCTGTTGGATGATTCAAAGCTGTATTTCTGATGTCAAAACACGGATCAATCGAAACAAATTGCAGTTAAATGATAGCGAAACAGAAAGCCATTATGATGATCTCGTCAGGCAGACTGTCTATTAACAGTTTTCTGTCTTCTTCCATTTAAACTGAAGTTTTGAACTGTAGGTTTTTATTCCTTCTATGAACAATGTTGGCCAGAAATTTGAATCAAATATCTGAAGAAACGTGGATGTAATCTGCATCATTACAAGTTTGACAGATATCTTATAGATAATTTCCTCTTTGCTTAATGTGTACTAATGTATGTTGCGTTTATCGTAAAGTGCAATGAGTCATCGTGGAAAAAAAGACCTCTAGAAATGCCCATTACTCTCTCTCTCTCTCTCTCTCTCTCTCTCTCTCTCTCTCTCTCTCTCTCTCTCTCTCTCTAAGTGTGCTCCTTCCACATTCTATGGCAAGATCAAGGATTTTAGTACTGTGACTCTCCTTAGCGAAGCTGGAGATCTTTTCAGCAAACTTTTAATAGTCATTCGACCTCCTGCAGTATCGCGTCAAAGAGACTGGGATTTTGCAGCCAGTGTACATTGCCTGCCGTTTACTGTGATGATGCCATGCTTTTGTGCTAAGGTCACTTGCAGTAACATGCTCCAAGAAGATGTTCAAGATAAGTCTTTTTACAAAAATTTAAATGCATGTGATCTAATGTGCTTTCTTTTCTTCTAGCACATCAATATTATTTACAATCCCTTGAATGCTGTTTGCATTTTACCTTTCTAATACAAAGCAGAGTAAGGTGACTGATGATCAAATGGGTTAGAACGAACGTTTGCCTGTGGAACTGAAAAGTCACGAGTTCAGAACTAGTCCGTGGGGTCCGATCTTTTACAGCCAGTACTGGGTACTTGATTCAGGTCATGGAAGGTTAAAGGGTAGTAGCAGAAGACAGTGGACTCCGCCTCCCATTAAACCGTGCCCAAGAAACAGTGAATCTCTGATCCATCACTGACATTGTATGGGACCCTCAACCTTCGTCCATCATCATCTTACATCGCACTGTTCTGGAAACACATCCTGGTGACTTTTTCCCCGATTGTCAGTGTCTCCTTGAAGAGTACTTTTGTGTTCCCAGAGGATCAATGGGCTTTGTAGGCCATAGGAGCTTTGGTATCAGCATGAACTGTAGACAACAGACCTTGTATTTGCCAGGGAGCCCACACTGGTCAATGGTCTTCAAGCCTTCTTCCGACATCTGTTTGGTTTCTTTTTGCTCTCTGTGTCTTTCAGCGTATCATCATACCGTCTTCCAAGGCTCTTGACTGGCTCTTCTCTGTGACTGTTGGAATGGCCTGGTTGGCAACACTGAAGACCACAGACTCGGCCACTTTTCCTTTCCTCAGTGAGAGACTCCGTGATTTCTTTGGCTTGAACTTCATTCTGGATGAGGCAGCTATGTCGTCCAGCCTCTCCAGCACATGACATGTGTCTCGTCTTCTCTGGATGAAATCACTGTAGTGTCATCCATGAAAGCCTTGAGAGGGGGCATCTTGTATCCATCGCCAAGGTCTGTTTGTCTTGCTTGCTTGTTGCTTGTTGCTGCTTTCAAGATGACTTCTGTTGCCAACACGAACAGTATTGGGGAAATTGTCGTGTACTCCTTGGTAGAGAACCGCATTGAGAAGCCATTGAAGTACTTCTTTGAGCATGTCGCAGATGTTCTTTGGCACATGGTACATCTCAAGAGCCAACTGTATCATCTCATGGGGTACAGATCCATATGCGTTTGCCAGATCAAGCCACACTACGTCCAGGTCTCTCTTTTCTGTTTTTGTCTTTGGATTGCGTCCCAGATCATTGTGGCGCGTGTTCTACACAGCCAGCCACGCCTGGATGCCACCTTTCTAGACTGACACATCCAAGTACTTGTTTTCCATGAAGTACTTGGTCAGCTTTGCTGCCATGACCGAGAAGATTTACCCTTTGACGTTCAGTAGTGATATTGGCCTGAACTGGCTGATGTCACTTGAATTTTGCTCTTTGGGGATGTACACACCATCTGCCGTCATCCACTGGCCGCGGATCTTAAGATTTCTCCAAGCTGATCGCAGCAACCTGTAGAGCCACTCCTGCACCTTGGGACATTTCTTGTACAGCTGGTAAGGTATTCCGTTTGGCCCTGGTGATGATTTGGCTCTGGCTTTGTCGACCACCTTCTTGATTTCCGCCAAAACGTTGGAGACTTGTCATTGAACTGTTCCTCAGGTTGGTTTGGCCACACCAGACCTTGAATGTCGAGTGGTGTTTTGCTC
>JADBJO010000419.1:407500-415000 GCA_016801955.1 Conus betulinus | reverse complement strand
CCTTTTTAATTTACATTCTGCGAGACAGCATAGCCAGTGTACGTTTGTTTACTCCCCGTACTGTTGCTGTCTCCACCCGCACAACACGCATGCATGAAAGCAAGAACCTACAAATCATGCATGTTCACTGACGCTACGAAAAACCGTGGGGACCATCCTTGTCTGTAATGACGCACATCACTACGTAACCCAACTGGAGTGGTCAGTTGCCCTTACCCCCCCCCCCCCCCCCCTCTCACCTCCTTCCCGCTCCTATTCCTCTGCCCGACATCGTCCCGGGCCTTGACCTGTTCTCAAAGACCAGCTCCACAACCTCTGTCCCCTCTGTCTCTTCTCCCTTCTTCTCCTGTCAGCTTTCTTCACTCATGCATGCACATGCAAAGGTATGAATGACATGGTAACTCCAAGCGAGTCATCCGTCCTTAATGGAGAGTGTTATAGCTTAGTGTGGTTTTATTATCATACAGTCGCCCACACACAATATTTTCAGGACTGCCAACAGGCAGGGGAGGGGAAAAAGAGCCCCGTCCTGGAAAACAAAAACAAGAACAACAACATCTATAACAAAAATAACAACATCAAGAACAACAACAGATGCGATGATGGCTACTTTTGACTTTGAGACGCATAAGAAAGGCCTGCTGAGCTTACTATTCCTTCATCTAGTTTGCCATTCCCAACTTAAAAATGTCGATAGATACACAGATACATATATGTACATACATACATACATACATACATACATACATACATACATACATACATGCATACATACATATATCTCTGAAGAGAGCAAGCGCTCGAAACAATATTGTTTTAATACCTTATTTTAAACAGATGTTGCTTTTTGAACTTCCTTTTAATACCTTATTTTAAAACAGATGTTGCTTCCAAAGGGGTGGAGCACCTTTGAATTTTTATAGGCTTTTTAACTGTATTTTTGATATATATATATATATATATATATATATATATATATATATATATATATATAATATATATAATAAATAAATAAAATAAATAAATAAATAAGCAGATGAACAAATAGATAAATAAGTAAATAAACAATTGGGAACATTTACTTTGGGCATAACTATAAAAACACCGTACTGGCGAAAAGACAAACTGCAGTTAACAGCTAGTTTCTGCTCTGGACTCAACATATCGTCTATCTATCTACTTGCCAGTTTACAACGACAAAAGCAGTCAGCATGTCATAAGCAGTGATCACAAAGACAGAAGAAAGAGAGACAATCGCAAAGAAAGACTAAAAAGGGGGAGGGGAGGTAGTGAGTGTGTGTGTGTGTGGGGGGGGGGGGGGGGGGGGGGGGGGGGCACCGGCAAACAGAGTGACAAAAAGGGGAAAGAACCAGAGAACTGACAGAAAGCGAGAGTCGCAGTGAAAGAGCCCGTGGCACCCCGGCAGCTTCAGAAGAGCGTCTTAAGTACCGAAGGGCGGACATTTAGTGAACTGTTAGCTTACACTGTTAGTAGTTGGCCTCCTTCAGTCGTCACCAACTATAGGGGTACCCATCATGGGGTGCCACAGGGCCACTCGTTGCTGTATAAACTGTTCTGGGAGATCTTGTCACTGCGGTTTCATCTGAAGCTAGTGATGTCTGAAGGGCTGTCTTTCTCTGTCTAGCTGTTCTGTCCCCAATCTTCGTCTAGAGTCTCTTCTCTTCTTCCTTCGGGCTAATTTACATCTCAAGCCTCTATTTCACTCAGTCTTCTCCCCGGTGTCGACGTCTTACGCTTTTAAAGGTCAAGCTGTTTACCACTGGCGTCAAAGTGAATTCGTTCACTACTTAGGGGTCGATGTACCTTTGGCGTGGCAAGCCGTAGTTATACCTATCACGTACAATTACTGCGTGAGCGAACTACTACCAGGCTCCTTTGCTAGTTTATTATTACCGTTAAATGATACTCCTATTGTACACTGTATACAAATGCCTTTCATAGCAGTACTACAGGATGTATAGGAAACGATTCTAATATCTCAACCACGTAATCTTTTGGAAATGCTTTTCATAGCAATTACATACGGTGATTCGGAAATACATTTAGCAACCATTTGAGACACCGTATTGAAAATACATTCCCACAAGCACCGCAGAACATACTGGAAATGTCCTAACCACCAAATCTGAACGTGGTCCTGTTATTAACTGTTAACATCAGCTCTGGTTAGACATCTGCTATGCCGTGTCCATGAGACCCTCATATTCAGTCATCTGACCTTAGTCATCAGTTCTTTAATTATTGTATCCATCAGCTGTGAATTGTGCGCAGTGTGGTCTTAAACCTTAGCAGATGTGTCAAAATTTCAAAATGGAGCGACTGATGGCGGAGAACGAAGCAAAGTTTAGAAAGAGTGGGGGTTAGTTTCCGCCGAGGACATTGACGAACAAAGTACATAAGACACGATGCATTTCGACCTCTTGGGTCTTCTAAATGTTAAATGTTACCTATTTTGTTTTCACTTGAAGAAGACCCAAGAGGTCGAAATGCATCGTGTCTTGTGTACTTTGTTCGTCAATGTCCTCGGCGGAAACTAACCCCCACTCTTTCTAAACTTAGCAGATGTGGTTGAGGTATATGTACTAGTCCGCACATAGTGACACCTCCCAGATAAAACTGAATCTGGTACAGATCTACACAATCTACCGGACATCTAATTCTGTGTTAGAAATGGTCCTAACATTAAATTAATTCTACACATCGTGTTTCAATGCTTCACATAGTAATACTACAAACTGTACTAGAAATGCCTTCAAAACCAAATATGCAGATTACATTGGAATAACTCTAACACTCGCACACGAACTCTGCATAGTGCGATGGAAATACCTGTAACACAAACTCTGTATACCGAATTGAAAATGTCTACCATATCCGTTCTACCATTTTGTTGGCTATGCCTTTAGTAACAATTCTAAAGATGTGTTTACCACGCCTTGCAAGCTGGTTTTATGTGTTGAATTAAAATACAGATAGTAGAGATTCCATTACATATGCCCTTTAAAGTGATTCTGCATCACTGTATTGGAAATGCTGCGTACTTTAAGATATTCTTCAGATTGCATGGAGGATGGGAGCGTGCCTGTTATACTTTTCTTTTTGAGGTTACACTGGAAATGATTTAAATGCCAATTTACACATTGCTTTGGGAATGCCTCGAAGACAAAATATACATTATTGTAAAAACCTTTGACACTACATCTACACTTCTTTTTAATACGTTCAACACAAAGCTTTATATTGTACTGGAAGTGCTTTTCACACTAGCAGTTGTTGTTTTGATAGAACACTAGTATGACTGTGGTGGAATACCTTTCGAAACCAATATTACAGAGTGAGATGGAAATCCACTAAACATGAATGCATTTCACTGTATGGGAACGAATGTTTCCAGAGACTTTATCAGAACAGGTGTTAAGCCAGACGGAGCAGATTTTGTTAGTAACTGCCTTCAACACAATATGTACCGATAGAGTGAAAAAAAATCTAGTTTGCCTTCATGTATTCCTTCATCCAAATTCTAAAAATCGTGTCGGTAAATGTCTTACACAGGAATTTTACATATCGTTTCATCATGATCATCATGATCATCATGATCATCAGCATCATGATCATGATGATGATGATCATCATCATCATGATCCGCAGCAGCAGCAGCAGCATCATTGTCATCATCATCATCATCATCATCATTTTTATTATGTAGCACCTATCCTCGATTAAAGATCAAGCTCTAAACGCTTTGTGATAAACGCTCAGTTTACATGGATGCAGTCGATAGATGTGTTACCTGCTGGCACTGATCATTCGCTTTCCGTGTCTTTCAGTCGAATATCAATCAGATCTTCCCTCATTCCTTCTATTTTTACTGCGGATGATGTAGGTCTATATCATACGAATACGTGTTATCCATACAAACGGCCAAACTAGCCTTGCTTTCCGAAAGTTGGTGATGGGATTCTAGCTGTATGCAGGATGTTAAGCTTGTGTTCACACATGAAACCTTGGTTTATAGTTTCAGTCTAAGGATTTTTTTTTTAAAATAGAGTCTGGGCCAATGATCACTCCAAAAGACAAATCCTCTTGCACCGAAACGGCCCTGCGGAGATTCAATACGTCAAACCCAGTATCAGAAGATTATGAGTCTAGCCCTCTGCCGAGATGTTTTGGCGACATTGTTGTAGGCCTAATGGAAATGACGATAGCACGTGTGTGTGTGTGTGTGTGTGTGTGTGTGTGTGTGTGTGTGTGTGTGTGTGTGTGTGTGAAGATTTGAAACCATAGTTACATATAAAGCAAATGAAACCTCCTTCTTGCACAGACATAACAATCACATTGGGTTCATTTTGTTGTAGAGAGTAAATACAATGGAGACAGAGAAGAAAGCATGTAATAGTTCATTCCTCAGGGGGTGTGGAAGAACAACGTTCTCGTTGAGGACCATAAGTAGGTTGAGGACACAGCCGAGTAGTTACGAAACCGGTCAGGAATGGGATGGGGGGAGGGGGGGGGGGCACGGGGGAAAAGGAGAGGGGTAGGAGTGCCAGGGGGGGGGGGGGGGGGGGGGGGGGGGGGCGCGCGGGGGGGGGGGGGGGTGGACGTGGCGAGGAAGGTGGTGGACGGGGTGGGAATGTTGTATGGAGACAGGAGAAATTGTGTTGGCGGTTCCATCGATCGACACAAATGACCGATTCACAGCGAACTGAGCGTTTGCCTCTTCCCCACGGCCCCTGACTGAATAACTCACTGCATCAGAATACCATATCGGTCTGTCTGTCTGTCTGTCTATGTGTAAGTCTGTCTGCTTGTCATTCTGTCTGTCTCTCTGCCTGTCAGTCTGTCTGTCTGTCTGATTGAGAACCTGTCTGTTTCTCTGTCTGTATGTCTGTCATTCTTTCTGTCTGTCTGTCTGTCTGAGTGAGAAGCTGACTGTCTGTCTGTTTGTAAGTCTGTCCGTCTGTCATTCTTTCTGTCTGTCTGTCTCTCTGTTCGTCTCTCTGAGTGAGAACCTGTCTGTCTGTCTGCCTATCTGTATGTCTGTCTGTTTGTGTGTATGTATGTGCGTGTGTGTGTGTGTGTGTGTGTGTGTGTGTGTGTGTGTGTGTGTGTGTGTGTGTGTGTGTGTGTGTGTGTGTGCGTGTTGTCACACGCACAGAAGCTGTACACTACGATGAATTATGCAGTTCAACGGGCGTGAGAGGCCATGGGTACCCGTGAAATCACACGACCGTTTGTATATAGGTCAATGTGTACTTTTTCCACTTTCTTAGTTCTCTCTCTCTCTCTCTCTCTCTCTCTCTCTCTCTCTCTCTCTCTCTCTCTCTCTCTCTCTCTCTCTCTCTCTCTCTCTCTCTCTCTCAATAAGCCAGCACGTTTGACACTTGAAAATGAATTCACGAAGCCAGCTGCAGTATCTGTCTTCTGTTTCCCACCGCATCTTTTGGTTCTGTACTCGGTTATGAATTCTCTTTTTCGTCAGGTCATCTGGTCATGTTTTATTTCACTCATCCGGTTAAAAAACATTTTGTCGATACGGTTCTAATTTTTTTTTAATCCATCCGGTTCAAACACTTTCTCTCTTTCGGTTCAAACATTTCATCCTTCTGGTTCAGATATGTTATCATCCGGTTCAAACATTTTAACCTTCCGGTTCGAATATTTTAGCCTTCAGATTCAAACATATTATCTATTAGGTTCAAATGCAGAATCCCTCTGATCCTGAGTCGAGTCTGTACCGTTCTTTCTGCCCTTCGCTCCCCTCCTCCACTGTCACTCTGCCTCTCACCCCACCTCCCACCCCCCACCCCACGCCCACTCCACCCCTCTCATTTGGAATTTTGGGTGCAGTACGCGCGTTTTCTAGTCAGTAAGGAGAAGGCTTACAGCCTTCGCTCAGGTCGACACCATAAATACCATCACCATCATACGATCCGCTAGTTATGTTGCATGAGAGGGTACTTTTATCTTTGTCTGTTATATAATTCAGGAATAATCCCTCGTTTGCGTCTTTCTGTGTTATTCTCCAAAGAGCTGTCTTAATGATTGTGACCAAGGATAAAATTAAAGCACAATGGCCGGATGTTCTGCTGGAAATCAGGGAAACGCGAACTCTGGCATTGCTCTGGCAGGTAAGGAGTGTTTCTGATTCTGTGCAGCTCAGCTGATCTCTAGGTCCTTTCCAGGACTGTCACTCCTGTCTTGAACAACTAGACAGATACACAATCCACAGAATAATTCAAAACATACTGTTTAACGTTTGCCGCCTTTCAGGCTCACACACACACACACACACACACACACACACACACACACACACACACACACACACACACACACACACACACACACACACACACAGCCCCTGACCCAGCCGTCCTACTCTGTCTGTCGCCGCCAAATTGGTATTCATTTACCTTTTTTTTAATCTTTAAAAAGAAAATCGTTAATTTTTTACTTGAATCTAATACCGACTATGTGAAATTTCCAAAATAGCAAATAACCACTGCAAAACGGATGGCTAGCGTCTATTTCAGAGGTGAAACACACACCGCCTGGTTGCTACATTAAGCCACAACAAAAATAGCATGTTATTTAGTGTAACATGAGGAATAATGTTAAGGCTTTCCGAAACAAAGGTGGGTGGATATGCCGTAAAGACGGAAAAAAAGGATGGAGAGAGAGAGAGAGAGAGAGAGAGAGAGAGAGAGAGAGAGAGAGAGAGAGAGAGAGAGAGAGAGAGAGAGGTTGGGGGGGGGGGGGTGGCTTGCAAGGTATTCTTAAATGGCAGGGATGCATTTACTGCTGACAGAAAACTCTCCCCTTATTTTCTGAAGGGAAGCAAAGTCAGAGGTGGGAGGGGTGAGGGCATGTGGGTGGTATTGGATACTTGCTAGTAGCTAGCTAGAAGAAAAAAAAAAAGAGCGGGGATAGAGCAGTGAAATTCTGTGGATTGAAATGAGGTCTGTTGTAAGGTAAGTGTTGAAAGCAAGCAATTGCGTCGAAGGGAACCATACTTGAAACGTCTTTGGTCCAATAGTTCTGAAAAGATATGACTTCTCTTCACCTCCAAGAATCGGCTGTTTGTCAGTAATATCAGAATTTAGGGCTGTTTATGATATTCGACCTTAAGTGCACATAAGTGAAGTATGACCACTGTACCCTATAATATGATAGAGAGGCCCGTAGTCAAATGCTACACTGTTTGCCTGGGGAGGCGAATATCGTGAGTTCAAACCCCGTGGGATTTAGTTGTGACAGCTTGAAAAACCATTTCTGATCACCCCACAGTACACTTGTACCTGGTTCAGGTAAGGGAAGGTAAAGGCGGCCAAAGGAGAGGGATAGTTCTGATTTGTATCATGTCATGCCCCAGGAACACTTAAACCCTTGATAGTTCACACCAGTTCGACCATGAGGCTATGAGATTATATCCTGTACACTGTCACATTGCGGGGTAATATCATGCGCTGATTTGGTGTT
>JADBJO010000419.1:400000-402500 GCA_016801955.1 Conus betulinus | reverse complement strand
ACTGTTGAATACTTTCTCGTTGCATGACAGGTTAGATAGTCTTTTGTTTATGCCATTGGGTATGGTTTTTAGGATAGAAGGTGGATGGTTACTTTTGATGTCTACGTAGATGGGTATATCGTTAGGTTTTTTATATGGTTTTGTATACATGGTCATTAAGGTCTAATGTTATGTCTAGGTAGTTTACTACCTTCTTGTTGGCTTCTACTGTGATTTTTAAGTTATGGCTTTGGAAGATTTTTTACAAAGTTCTTTTTTCTTATTTTCAATGGTTTTTGGGTTTATTGTTAGCGCGGCGGCAGGCCGTCGTCTCTGTACAAGCAACCTGTTTACCAAGTGTTTTCTGTATATTGAATAACATGAATAGTCCAACTAGTTCACATGTTTCGGCACCATCATATGAACCCATTGTGACATCAAATGTGGAATTATTGCTGTTTTTTTTTTTTCCAAGTATCATTACTGCTGTGGAGTAGAGTTTTTTTTAGTGTGGAAGATGATTTCCATCTCAGCCTCTGTTATGTTTGTGTATTTGTTAGCAAATTTTAAAGCTTTGGTAAGCAATTCCTCATCTATGGATGGATAAAAAATCCACTATGTCAAAAGTGATGAACACTGTGTTTTTCTGTTTGTTAATTTCCTTGAACCATTGGATAACTTCATAGCTATTTTTTTTCCAAAGGTTGTATTCAGTGTTTGATTTTATGTCCTCTATAGACTTTTCCAGAATTTTTTTTTGCTTATTTTGCCTAATTCAGACTTGGATGGGTTTATTAATCTACATGTTGGGTTGTTGGGGAAATTAGGTTTGTGATCTTTAAGTGTTATAAAAGCTTCTTTTATTGCTGTTGTTTCTATCCTATTTTAGATCCATACGGTGCACAAGTTCTTTTTCTTTTTTTACAAATGCTGTCATATGTGGTTTTATCAGTTTTTTTTTTGTAGTTTTTTTTTTTGAATATTTTTGTTGAGGAGTTGAGAGTATTCATTAGGTTCCATTTTATAGAAATTGCTTTGTCTTATCACTTTACGAATACCTTTTTGTCATTTTGAATTTGTTTTATTTTCATTTTGTAATTTTGTTTGGAAATTGTTGTATGATTTTCTGAATTATATATATATATATATATATATATATATATATATACATATATATATATATATATGCAGGTGTGTGTAAACGTGTGTGTGTGTGTGTGTGTGTGTGTGTGTGTGTGTGTGTGCGTGAGTATGTGTGTGTGTGTGTGTGTGTGTGTGTGTGTGTGTGTGTGTGTGTGTGGGCGCGCGCGCGCTCTACATTTCAGCAATCGAAATTGTTTTCCAGATTTTCGGAGGTAATGATTTAATTGAATGAAATCCTTTTCCTTTTATATCAGTATCAGGTGACGCAGATTCGGTTCTATAATTCCATACTGAATATCAAAAGTCGTTGGGAGAATTGTATATTAATGTTAAGTCGTGCTTTTCCATTGTTTTTTTTTTTTTAGTTGTTGCTATGTTCGTGTGTCTGATTCAGTTATAAGCGCATGTGTGCAGATTCCTGTACAAAAAATCTCTCCTCGTTTGTTGTCCGTGTTTTGAGTGATAATGTATACAAACAGTATGAAATTTGGAGTTACTGATGTGACAGGCTTACCACAGAAGAAGCCTTCATTGCGTCTTGGTTTAGAAATAGAAATACAAGTGTTTAGGAAGAAAGAGGCTGTCTCCAATTTATCACAAGTAAGCAAGAGATGTTATGTTGATCATGATGTTTATCATCATGTCGCAGGTGTTCCAATGGTCATGATGATTATCTTCATGTCCCAGGTGTTGTGATGGTAATAATGATTACATGCATGTCATTCAAGGCCATAAAAGCCATGTACGAGAAGAAAAAAAAAGAAAAAAAAATGCTTGCTATCATAATGATCAAGCCAAGCAGCAGTCATGTACTAGTGAGGACGTTTATTGCCCCAATGTTCAAACAGATGACGCATGGTCACACAGATAAAACAGTCGTTTACTGATGAGTATTTTTTGTTGCCAGCAGACTAGCAGCTCCGTGATCGTAGTAGTAGCAGCAGTAGTAGTAGTCCGTCGGGAGCCCACGAAGACGATGGTCTCTGTGTACTGAGTGATGACGATGACGGTGCATGTGACTCCGCAGCCCAAAGCTGGAAGCAGGAAAACACACAGGCGCCCCACAGAGGACACGTTGATGGTCTGAGTTTGGGACCGAGGAGGACCAGGCCCTGTATCGTCTGTCCCTTGCAGCTCCGTGATACTATTGAACTAACTCGACACCAGCAGCCAGGTACTCGAAACCCCGAGATTTATCGTCGTAACTACAAGTGGGTCAAGGAGGGGAAACAAAACCACCCTAACTTTATTTTCAAAGTTTCCTCTCTTCAGTGGCACACTTCCTTGCGTATGCCAATGCTACAGGGCTCTTTAGATATCAACGTTCTATCACAACGCCGAATGCTCCGCCTTTTGCTTAGGGCAAATGTTCCATGCC
>JADBJO010000419.1:370000-372500 GCA_016801955.1 Conus betulinus | reverse complement strand
TTCGTGTTGAAGACAAATGACAGCAAAGAATCGGCGCAAATTACATAGCGGTGTCCAGCTATAGAGATGCAGAAGGGAGGGGGAGAGGGGTGGTGGAAAAGCGAAGTGCTCTCTTTTCTTGGCGTCCCCACCTCAGCTAAAGATAGAAACATGCTTTTACATATGCAACAACTTCGTACAGTGAGATACCGTACCTTCTTCACACAGTCCCAAATCTGATACACACACACACACACACACACACACACACACACACACACACACACACACACACACACACACCACCACCACACCACTGCCGCCACCACCACCACACAAAAACACGCGCGTACGCGCGTATAAACTCACACGTACGCACGCACGCACGTGAGCACACACACACACACACACACACACACACACACACAACACACACACACACACACACACACACACACACACACACACACACACACACACACACAGCAGCCTCTACCACCACTACCACTACCACCAGCATCATCACCACATCACGAACACACACGCGCACGCGCGTATGAACTCTAACACACGCTCGTACGCATGCACGCGCGCAGGCAATCATGTGCATACTTTCATGCATGCAATTCCTCCTTTTCACTCTCCTCCGCTTTTTGACGCAAAGCCTCTTTAACGCAAACACACGAAAGAAGGCGCAAGAAATTGAGAAATCGCACCCTCCAGTTCAGAGAGAGAGAGAGAGAGAGAGATGAGAGAGAGAGAGAGAGAGAGAGAGAGAGAGAGAGAGAGAGAGAGAGAGAGAGAGAGAGAGAGAGAGAGAGAGAGAGAGAGAGAGAGAGCAAATACGAAGAAAGAACGAAAGAATGAAAGAACGAAAGCAATGGAAATGGCTGAAAAGGAAGTAGAAAAACCACCAAATCAAGGGAGGCAAGAAAGAAAAAAAACACCAAGAGTAGCTGTTATTGATCGGACATAGAGCTCTTGGCCTCTGGAACTCCCTTGCAAACTTTTTTTTATTCTGAGTCCTCAACGTCTTCTTCTTCTTCTTTCTTTCTTTCTTTCTTTCTTTCTTTCTTTCTTTCTTCTAGTGCTGCTTCTGCTACTACTGCTGCTGCTGCGGCGCTGCGGCTGCTACTGCTACTGCTGCTGCTGCTGCTGCTGCCTGCTCTGCTCTCCTCCTGCTCCTCCTCCCTCCTCCTCCTCCTCCTCCTCCACTCCTCACCGTCTTTCTCTTTCTTTCCTTTCTCTTTCTCCTATTCCGCTTCCTCCTCCTCTTCCCAAATCTCATGCTCTTCCTCTATCAACAAGCAAACTTTTTTTTTTTTGTTAGTTGTTGTTGAATTCAAATCATGCCACTGAGTAAATCCTTCCTTTGTGTGCTCGTTCTCATCTGATAGTTCTGGCCTATTACCCACGACACACAAGGGAACACATCTGCCGGCGCTAATCGGGACTCACCAGCCCCACAGAGCAGCAATGATGGAAGAGGCTGTGTTTGTGTTCCTTCCGTTAACGAGGTTGTCTTTTTTGACCCTAGTGTCTTGGCTTGCTTCATTGTCTCTGTGTCTGTCTCTATGCCTGTTAGCAGGATCAGCACTGCACTGTTTCCAGTATGATTTGGTGGGATAACAGAAGGTGGCCTGACGACGAACACAGTCAACTGTGCTGCAAAACCATGGTGTGGATCTAGGATCCGATCGACCGTGGTGGGGGTCTGAGTTCTCCCACGTGCCATTTTTGTTTGCTTTTTGTCTGTTTGGTTTTGTCTTAAAATCATCCTGTCATAATAACACGCTGGAAAATATCGAAGGAGACTGGCAGCATTGAATAGTTACATTCCTAGAGCAAATGAAATAACAGCAACAACAACAAAACGACAATAAACGCGTTTGCACAAAAAATAATAAAGAGGCTTATAAATTTCAAATCAATATTCAGGAGCTGACTACTTCCTCCACACACACACACACACACACACACACACACACACACACACACACACACACACACATACACACACACACATACACACACACACACACACACACACACACACACACACACACACACACACACACACACACACACACACACACTCCACACAGTGGTGAGGACTGAGGGATGACAACACGTGGAGAGAGAGAGAGAGAGAGGAGAGAGAGAGAGAGAGAGAAGAGAGAGAGAGAGAGAGAGAGGATGGGGGAGAGAGGGGGTGGGGGGGTGGGGGGGGGCTGTTGTTCTCGTTCAATGACTGAACAAAAATCTTACAATGTGTGGGAGAGAGGCATGAGGAGTGGCAAGAGGGGGGAAGAGCCGCAGGCGGAACTCCTCGCCAAAATGTTGTTGAAAGAGGAGATGGTAGACAGGAGAATGAGGAAGGGCAGGGGCAGGAAGGGTTACAACCTGCAAATTGCCCACAATATTGCCAGTAAATGTATTTGTTGTCAAAGATTTTCTTATTCTTATTTCTTTTTGCCCCCCTTTGTTTTTTTTTTCATCTTGAAATCGCCTCGTTATGCAC
>JADBJO010000419.1:357500-362500 GCA_016801955.1 Conus betulinus | reverse complement strand
TAGCTGTTATTGATCCAGCGTAGAGCTCTTTGCTTATGGGACCTCCTTGTACACTTCTACTTGTTCTGAGTCTTCTTTTCCGTATTTCTCAACTTTTTCTTTTCATTTTCTTCTTATTCTTGTTTTTCTCCTCCTCCTCCTCATCCTCCTCCTCCTTCTTCTTCTTCTTCTTCTTCTTCTTCTTCTTCTTTCTTCTTCTCTTCTTCTTCTTCTTCTTCTTCTCTTTCTCCTCCTCTCCTCCTCCTCCCTCTTCTTCTTCTTCTTCTTTTTATCTTCTTCTCTTCTCCTCTCTCATGCTCCTCCTCCTTTTCCTATTTCCCACCTTCTCCTGTTTTGTTCCCCTTCATCTCCTGATTCCTCTTCTTGTTCTCCTCTATCTCATCTTCGTCTACCTTCTTCTGAATCCCCTTCCCGTTCTTTCTTTTTTCTTCTTCTCTTCCTCCTCTTCCTCCTTATTCTTCTTCTATTCATCTTCTTCCTCCTCCTCATCCTGTCCTCTTCATCATCCTCGTCGTCCTCTTCCTTATTCTCATGTCCTCGGCGGCCTCCACTCTTTGTCCTCTTCTCTCTCCTCATAGCCTCCTACTCCCTTTCTCTTTCTTCTCCTTCTTCTTTCGTTCTTGTTGTTCTTCTTGTTGTCTTCTTCTTGTTCTTCTTCTCTTCTTCTTCTTCTTCTTCTTCTTCTTCTTTCTTCTTCTTCTTCTCCTTCTTCTTCTTCCTCTCCTTTTTCTTTTCCTCCTTATACTCCTTCTCTTTCTCTTCCTGCTCCTCCTCCTCGTCCTTCTCTTCTTCCTCCTTCTTCTTCTTCTTCAGCAAACAAACTTATTTTCATCTTTTATTCAGATCATGTCAACGAATGAGTGTAACTAAGCCCTCCCTTTGTGCTTTGTGTTCTTATCGGATAGTTCTGGCCTATTACCCGCACCACACAAGGGCCAACACCAGCTGGGGCTAATCGGAACTCACCAGCCCCACCGAACAGCAATGCTGCAAGAGGTATTGTTTGTTTGTGTTCCTTACGTTAACGAGGTAGTCTTTTTGACCCATGTCTCTTGGTTTGTTTTACCTTTGCATGTTTGTCTCTTAGTCCGGAGGATTACCACTACTTCGATTTGAGAATAAATGGGGTGAAATAATGGAACATGGCCCAAGGATGGACTCATTCAAATCTGATGCAAATCCATAGAGCAGGAGATCTGGATCCGGCATTTGGTCGATTTTGGCAGGGGTCTGTGACCTTCCTTGCGCTATTAAGTTGTCTGTTTGATGTTCTTGTCTTTATATTGTCCTGTTCTGATCACTAACTGGAATTATAGAGTGGGGCCAGCAGCATTGAATAGCATCACCTCCATAACAAATCAAGAAGAAGAAGAAGAACAAACAACACAACAACAACAACAACAAGAACAAGAAGAACAAAAGAACAAAAGAAGAAGAAGAAGAAGCCTACGATTTCAATTCAATATGAAGGAGCAGATGATATCTTCCAAAAGGGAGGGTCAAGTTTCTGTTTAGATGTATAATGACTCCTTATACCCCCTCTGCCCCCCCCCCCCCCCCCCCCAAAAAAAAACCCAAAAAAAAGGTGGGGAAATGGGATATGGAAAATGGAGGGAGAGGAGGGGGTGAGTATTGTTCACGTTTAATGACTGGACAAATATCATGATGGGAGAGACTGAAGTGAAGAAGGATGAGGGAGGGGGGGAGAGTGGCAGGCTTGTCACAAAATGTTGTTGAAAGAGGAGATGGAGCTAAAGAAGACGAGGAAGGGCAGG
Source organism: Conus betulinus (assembly GCA_016801955.1). NCBI lineage: Eukaryota > Metazoa > Mollusca > Gastropoda > Neogastropoda > Conidae > Conus > Conus betulinus. The sequence continues at coordinate 360,725 of JADBJO010000419.1, read as the reverse complement.
GAAGGAAAATGGTTCTAATTTACAAATGTCGACAGCATTGGCTATTTATTTTTTCAGTAAAGTTTTTTTTTTTGTCTTTCTATCTGTTTTTCTTTGCTCCTCTTATTCTCTTCAATTTTTTTTTAGGGGGGGGGGGGGGGGGGGGGGGGGTTGCGGAGGGGGGGGGGGGGTGGGGGGGGGGTCTTAAAATCGCTTCACTGTGCACCTTATGACGTTTCCAGAAAGAGGGTAGGGGCATGAAAGTCGGACTTTTGATGATGGCCCTGGCTTCCAAATTTCCTGTCTGGTGCTTACAGAAGCTCTCATACCCCTAACCTTCATTGTGTACACAATAGCATTTCGCTGAAAGGTACAACTCAAATTCATATTGATTCTGCAGTAGCTTGGCATTTGGATCTTTAAGAGATCATTCTTTTCTTCTTCCTTTTTCTCTCTCTTTCTCTCTGTCTATCTTTCATCCTTTACTTTATTCTTGTTGTTGCCTTACAGTCGCGATTCTGAATGATCCACCCACCCTCCCATATGTCAATAGGCCAATCAACTTATCTTCACCCAGGTGAGTAAAATGATAGAGGCACCTCTACGTCTATGACGGTTGATTCTCTTCCCATAATTGATATTTAAAGGCCAATAACTACTGGCTGCTGTTTTCCACCAGTCTGAGAGATTGGCAAACAAGATAGGTGTCTATTTCAAGATGATCCCCTTCCGCTATTTGTTAGCACTTAATGTTTCCTGCTGATGATGGATTATACTATAAACTCTCTCTCTCTCTCTCTCTCTCTCTCTCTCTCTCTCTCTCTCTCTCTCTCTCTCTCTCTGTTTGTATCCCTGCCCGTCTGTCTGTCTGTCTATATGCCTCTTTCTCTGTCTCTCTGTCTCAGTCAGTCTCTGTCTCTTGTCTTTCTGTCTCCGTCTCTCTGTCTCTCAGTCCTGTCCGTCTGTCTGTCTGTTCATATGCCTCTCTCTATGTCTCTCTGTCTCATCAGTCTCTGCCTCTTGTCTATGTCTCTCTCTTTCCCTCAGTCTCTGTATGTGTCTCTTTCTCTCTGTCTCTGTCTCTCTCTGTCTCTCTCTCTGTCTCTCTTCTGTCTCTCTCTCTCTCTCTCTCTCTCTCTCTCTCTCTCTCTTCGCTCCCTCTCTCTCTCTTATCTTCACCTAACCCACACTCCCACCCCTGCTCTGAAAAAGAGAAAGATAACCAACACATAACAGACATAAAGGCACAAACAAACAGTGTGCACATTATGAGCTGACGCCATGCATCTTACGATCGTGTCCCATTCATCGCCTTCATCCTCCCAGGCCCAACAGAGCGCTAAAACGTCCCGCCAATGGACGTCGGCCCAATACAATCAGGACGCCTCTCTCAACGTCCGCCATTCGGTCCGCCCCGATGCCTGTAGCATCAGCGGACCTCCTCTCAACGGGAAGGCCGAGTTGCTGAGGCGGAGGTATGTGTGCATTATTCCCAGCCACTGGCTGTCAGTGCTTTCCTTCCTGGTTCCTTTAGCGCCAATGTTAATTAACAGCTGTTTACTAAGATAGGGCTTTCTGTACTTCAGCTGAAGGGATTAACAGAGACAAGTCATGTGTGTGTGTGTGTGTGTGTGTGTGTGTGTGTGTGTGTGTGTGTGTGTGTGTGTGTGTGTGTGTGTGTGCATGTGGGAGGTAGGTGGGGGAGTGAGAGAGAGAGAGAGAGACAGAAAAACAGACAGACAGACAGATAGATGGATATACTTAAAGACAGACTAGCAGACAGACACATAGACGAATAGACAGAAACAAAGAAAAGAGAAGAGAGAGAGAGAGAGAGAGAGAGAGAGAGAGAGAGAGAGAGAGAGACAGACAGACAGACAGACAGACAGACAGACAGACAGACAGGACAGACAGACAGACAGACAGACAGACGGGGGAGGGAGGAGAGAGGTGAAAAGGGAGACAGCAAAATACACAGACAGACAGACCGACGAATGCACAGACAGAAAGACAGTTAAACAGACAGACAGTCAGACAAATACACAGACAGACAGGCAGACAGACAGACAGACGGATGGACTGGCTGGCTGACACAGATACAGAGACAGATAAAGAGCTCTTAGGTGTTTATTTAGTCATGTGCGTGTAGGGTGTGCATGTGTGTCTGCTTTTGTAATCAAAAGCTTGTGAGCGTTCACACCCAAACATTTATGAATTGCCGCCTTTTTCTTTCTGGATAAACAAGTACGGAGGCACATTTTCTCCACATGCATGTCAACAAAAGTTGCAAAGCCTCACAACACGACCTAAAGGAACGATGACTAAATAGAAGGCACACTGTCTTGTGGACTGTGGTGTTGTTCTGTCTGGCAGACATATTCATCAGGAAGCGCTGGGAGTGGAAAGAGAAAGTACCAAATTGATCAACTACAAGACACGTTCATCGAGGATTAGGAAGGAAGTGTACTATACGTGAGTATACAAACAAAACTTAACGAGAAAATGACAGTTGGGAAATTGTGGGAAAAAGCGAGTTGGAGGGGGGAAGGTCAGACAGACCGACAGACAGACAGACAGAGTGACAGAGAGAGAGAGAGAGAGAGAGAGAGAGAGAGAGAGAGAGAGAGAGAGGAGAGAGAGAGAGAGAGGAAACAGACAGACAGACTGACAGAGAACACAGAGAAAGGCAGACCGGCGGACTGGCAGACAGACTTACAGAGACAGAGACAGGCAAACCGACAGAGACGGAGACAAGAGAGAGATAGAGAGCACTCACCACGGGTGTCTACGTTTCCAACACAGACATCTGTCTTCACATGAAAGTAACACAACACCCCACGACCTGATGCTTAGCAACAGTGACTACCTCTGCTTCACAGTCTTGAAGACTGTCTTGCTGTTCTGACTGGTGAAAATAAAACTGGGAGAGGAGAGAGGAAAAAGAAAGCATCGAATCGATCGACTTGTAGGACTTGTCTACGTCATACGGGATGTTGAAGAACGTGTATTATAACCACAATACGAGCAAAAGTGAGCGATGAAACTGTAGAGACAGACAGACGGACAAACAAACGGACCTGATGGACTGTCAACAGAGACTAAAGAGAGCTCTCACAGTCTTGAAGACGTGTCTTGTTCTGTAAGTGGTGTGAATAATGAAAACTGGGGATTGGAGAGAGGAAACAGCAAAAGCATCGAATCTGATCGACAGACAGTAGGACAAAGTCACTGACGGGATGTTGAAGA
>JADBJO010000419.1:342500-352500 GCA_016801955.1 Conus betulinus | reverse complement strand
CACCATTACTGAGCTTCTGGGATTGGAACAGAACGTAAGAGCGTTTCCTGAGCTACAGAACAATAGCAATGTCCATATTTGTATCTGTCAGTAGTGCTGTGTCAAAAGGGATGAAATATCAGTATTTTTTTCAGGACTAATGAAAATCAGGCGCAGGATTCTCTCTGTCTCTGTCTCTCTCTCTTCTCTCTCTCTCTCTCTCTCTCTCTCTCTCTCTCTCTCTCTCAGAGACAGAGTTCCTAAGTATTAAGTATTATGTTTGAAATTATGCCACAGAAAAGCTCCACAATGATATTTATATAAAAACTCACTCGATTGTATGGACACAACATCTGAACAATAAACCATCTGAAGTCAGCAGTCTCTCTCTCTCTCTCTCTCTCTCTCTCTCTCTCTCTCTCTCTCTCTCTCTCTCTCTCTCTCTCTCTTCTCTTTCTGTAAGGGGGCGTGCATGCGTGCACGCGTCTGCTTACTCAAGGGAGGTTCAACCCTGGTCGACTGCTTTTTTAATTCATTTATTTCTGTACTTATTTATTTGTTTACTCATTTATTTACTTGCTTATCTATCTGTGTAGTGTTCGTTTACTCAGTTACGGCTGTCATTTATTCACCCATTCGTTTTTCTGCTTCTTTTTTGTGTCTCTCACTATCCCTTTCTCTTTAACAAAATGCAGTACAAGAAGCTTGCCACCTACTTTCATTCCTTCAAGAAACCGTGTAATCCAATTTTGCCTCAAGCAGTCACCGAACAAAAAAAAATCCTTTTTTCTTCACATTCCTCGTCTGTCATTGCCCCATTGTGTTCCCTCACCACCACCACCCCTCCCCCTCTGTCTTTTTTATGTCACTGTTCTAACATGCCATGAATGTTACCTGTTCACGAGACCTGCAGACGAGACAGTACTAGACGACCGACTAAAATCATTCCAGACCAGTAAGAAAAAAAAAAAAGCCCTTCCCTTCTCGCCTTCGGTATTTCGTTTCGTTCCCATTGATTGGTCCTGTCTTCTCTCCTAGTTCCTCTTCATTTCTTCACTTTCTTTTGTCCTTCCTGTTGTCGCTTCGTTATCTCCGTCTAGACATCATTTTGATTTACCTTGAACGACAGTCTTGCGTGGCTTCTGGCAGCTGTCTCATGTACCAGCGACACAGAACAGAACACTCAGTCTGCAGACAGACTCGGGGAGGACTGGCACGACTGACGACTGGCACTGGAGGTTGCCAACACCAGGAGGGCAGGCAGGGCGGGTAAGCAGACCCTGAAACCAGAGAGACGGCGGGAGGGTAAGGGGAAGAGTGTCTGGGAGAGGCGTACGTACATCAAGCCTGGCAATCCATTACAGTGTAAAAGTACACAGGCCAACATCGATCAGGTTGAGAGTGGAGAGAAAACGAGAGGCGTCAGACTGGCACAGAGAGAGAGAGAGAGAGAGAGAGAGAGAGAGAGAGAGAGAGAGAGAGAGAGAGAGAGAGAGAGAGAGAGAGAGAGAGAGAGAGCTTAGAAGAAGTCGAAACTCAGATGGTTTATTCGTGTAACGGTCATTCAACCTTATGAAAGGGGTAATGAGAACATAAAAAGCAGTATGTGAACTTTTCAGAGTACTAGAATGATTGGATGGACTTCTCTCTCAAAAATTGTAACACACACTAAACTGAAATGCCTTGACGACGTAAACTGGCATACTTTTTATACAATGCTTTCATTCTGAGATGCCATAAACAGACTTAACCCAAACAGACAAGGATCCCCGGGGACCTCTGTTGGTATAAATTGCGCTCCCAGAGTATATAATGTGCAGCAGCATAAAACAAAGTACATTCTGTATTCTTTTCCATTTTCTGCATAGTAGACTAGTAAAATCTATCTCAACAAATCTGCTGTAACGGTGACAGCGCTGTACAATGTTTACAATTCTCAGTCTGACTTTTGTCATAATAAAATGGAAGTGTTTGGATCTACTCGCAGGTAGAGAATGTTTATCGTTTACTGGACATAATGTCCTACCCCCCCCCCCCCCCCCCCCTGCATGCAGTCGATCCTTAAACTTACATAAAAATGATTTATTATTTGGCACGTCTTGGTTTTACCCCATAATAAAGTTCAGCTGATGTAATTTACAGTGGACATTTGCAACCAAGTTTCTTTTGTCTCAGGCATCTAGGCTGTATAACATTGTATAGGCTTTCCATGGTAATCTCTAATTATTTATTGTTGTTAATTTCAACCAGTATTTAAAACAACTTAATACAGAGTTTAGAAAATAGGATATCTATTGTTTCCCCATAGACAACATGATCGGTTTGCTCGCATTTACACTTCTAAAAAATTCTTTAAGGTAATCTTTTTTTCACAATGACAGGCAGCAGCATCTAGTCCCCAAAGTTCTGTACCATACTAAGCAATGGAATCAAATAACGTAACAATAAATCTGAATTATATTTTTTTTCCAAACATACTTTTTTAAAATGATAACGCAGAGCAAGGCTATCTTTACGTATCCGGTCATAGCACGCCAAAGTGGACATAAATCTCGTTTAAAAACAGTATATGTAAGTAGCCACCTTTTTTTTTTTTTTTTTTTAAACACAACGATATGGGTTTCGCTTAAATTCACTTTCAAGAGAAAAAAGCTGCGCGTTATAGACCGTTCAACTGTGTTTGCAAACCAAACGATTGTGCAAATGCAACATCGTCTGCTACCAATAAAACAAAGAGCTCTAAATTTTCGACTGTAGGCATTGCACCATGTTTACTATTTTGAATTATCTCTATGACAATTTCATTAATAAACAAAGAAAATGAAACTGAAACTGGACTGCACACATCACCTTGCTTAACACCACAAATCAGCACTGTGCAATCAGTCAGTTTACATCAACACCGTTTCTCACTTTAACATTGACATACATGCTTTGATGCAATGGTGTAAATGCCTCTCTTGCCATTTAAATAGAGTCAGCCAACTAGAGTCTTGCTGTCCATAGTATCTAAAACCTTCTTAAAATCAATAAATGCAACATTTGATTTTCTGTTCAAGAGGAAACAGAGTAAAACACATGATCAGTAGTTACATCGTTCTTACGGAAGAGGACGCCAACAGAATCCAGAAAGCAGTCCAGCAAGGCCAACAAGGACAGTGGACTACGTGGGAAAACGCACTGCAAAGAAGTCTCACCTGGAATGATATATGGCACATGGCACCTCTTAAAGTCAGCTACATCCTCAGATCTATATTTGACCTCATGCCCTCGAATTCGAACCTGGTCCAATGGGGGAAATCAGATGACCCCTGTGTCTACTGTCACGGCAAACAAACAGTGGAACATGTTCTGAGTTCATGCAAAGCAGCACTAACCCAGGGAAGGTACACATAGAGGCACAACCCATGTTCAAAGGAGATCGCATATGCGGTAGGTGCTGCTGGGGGAAGATCTACGCCACCAGTAGCTCCAGCAACAAAGTTCTACACAGCAGGAGGCCACAAATCATGGTCTGGAACAGCTGCAATATCAAGACCATGGAAGTAGAGTTTACTGGATGGAGCAGATGAATGAGAATGCACAGCAGACCTTCCAGAATGGGAGACCCATCCGGCTATCATCCGGAAGAGTGGCATGAGACCAGATATTGTTCTCCACTCAGTCTCATCAAAACAAATGATTCTGATCGAACTCACTATGCCATTCGGAAGGAGAATGGAACAAGCGCAACTGTATAATACTGAGAAGTATGCCAGTCTAGCGAGCAGTTTGAGGGAATCTGGCTTCCAGGCCCGGATCTTCGCCATAGAAGTTGGTGCGAGGAGATTGTAGGCTCGTCGGCCTATGACCTCATGGCACAGCTCAGGATTTCAGGTAAGAAGAGGACCAGAACCCTGAGGGCAATAACAGATGCTGCTGAAAAGGGTTTCAGCTGGATCTGGTCGAGGTGGAACGAGAGTTAACTTCATAAGGCTTAAATTCGCCAACTTAGAACAGGTGTGTGCCGTTAGCAGTGGGGTAGGACATCCGTCTAAAAAAAAAAAAAAAAAAAAAAAAAAGGCACGTCTTCGGACACCCACACATCCAAAAGTTGCAGGTTCGTATTTCTGGAGTCATGACCTGGATGCGGCCCGGCCCTCTTAGTGTAATAGATCAGGCCCGAAACACTTATCTGAGCGGGGGGGGTTCTTCTTTGAAGACTACCTGCTGTCAAGCTCTCCCTAGAGTTTCTTTCTGCGACTGTTTGACATTCCTCGTAATTATATTTTCTTCAAACCATTCTTGTAAACAATGATTTGTATCTGTACTATAAATTTCAATACTAATATTGCGCATCAAATATTGCCCCTGTAATTGTTCATAATTCATGTTTATACAGAGGAAGCAAAAACATTTTCTCTCTGTCAGGGAATATACCTTCTGAAACTAAGCTATGCAATATTTTAATTTCTTCAGGCCCCTAGCCCATAGAAATAAAGTCAAGGTACAAAATCACGTTGTACGCGGAAAGAAAATTCATACATAGGAATATTCATTTCACCAAAAATTAAACCTTAAGAATGATCTACATTATTTGGTTCACAAATCCATGATTGCAGTGTTTCTTTGTCGTAAAGCATAAAAGATATACATGGCTAACTTTCGGATCAGTGAAGCTGATCCATTACGAAGAAGAGTTATATAGGACTGTTCAATTCCACCTAGATACTTTGAACGGATTCCAATATACAATGGGCAAATGTATAAAATGTTGTTCATCTTCAATAACTTTGCAAACTGGACATGTAAAGTTTCTGTTTTCGCCAAACATCGTTCTGAGTGAAGAGCCATTAATTGGCAATACCCCAAGTCTTAATTTTACCAACCCATCTCGGAAACATCTTTTGTCAACGAACTGAAAGTATCCTTCACTTTCAAATGACTGTTTGAAAAGACGGTAGGTACTATAAACGTCTCCATTCAGAACTGAACTATGCCATTCTTGTTGATAATTGTCTATCAAACGCTGTTTAAACAAGGATAAAAATGATTGTTCACACCCTACTCCTTGGTTAAACCAAGCATATCCAAATCCCATTCTAAATAGTGTATTTCTAACCAAACTAACCCAGCATGGTTTCCCTTGGTCATCTAAATTCTTAAGCATAATATAAGCCTGTTTCGGTATCCTAGACAAGTCCATCTTTAAAATTTTCAACCAGTACTTGATACATCTAACCGAACTATTTACATAAAGAGGAAATCGCCCGGTTTCACCAAGGACTAACTTATTTGGTACTTTCAAGGGGATTTTCAAAAATCGTTTACATGCAAACATGTGAACTTTTTCAATGTTCTCCAACCTGTGTAAACCCCACAATTCAGCAGCATACATCAACACGGGTTGTACTTGTGTATCAAAGATTTTGAAGAAACACGATTTTGAAATATCATATAGTCTTCCAACGTGTTTTACGCATTCAGTACACGCTCTTCTGCCCTTGGTCGCCAGAGGATCAACACATTTGTTTAAAGTCATTCTTGTCGTAAAACAAATCCAAGATAGTTATATTCATTGACCACTTCTAGTTTCACTTCATCTAAAGTCCACTTTTCATACTTGCCTAAGAATCCCCCTTACGAAAAACCATAATCTTAGTTTTATCTTTATTAATCTTCAGAAACATGATCTTGCAAGCATCATTTAATATATCAATTTGGTTTTGAAGACCTCTGGCAGTACAGGACAAAAGAACAACGTCATCTGCGAACAAAAGTAAAAATAATTCAACAAGACCAGGCAACAACTGTATCCCATGTAATCCATTATCATTCACGTGGTTTGCAATCTCATTTATAAAAAGTGAAAAGAGTTCAGGGCTTAAAATGCATCCCTGTCTCAGACCAACAGGACAATCAAAAAATTCTGTTAAGTGTCCATCAGTTCTTACACAGGAAAGTACTGACTTATAAACAGCCACTACAGCCTTCATGAATGTTCCATTTATGCCAGTTTTTATCAAAACTTCAAACAAAGGTTCATGTTGCACAGAATCAAAAGCTTTTTTTTTAAATCAACGAAGCATGCATAAAGTTTACCACCTCTTTTAGAAAAGCTTTTCTCTATTATTGCATTTAAGGTAAAAATATGATCAAATGTCGAATAACCTTTTCTAAATCCAGCCTGGGTTTCTGTCAATATTTTATTTGTTTCAATCCAATTTACTAGTCTTTTGTTGAGAATCGTTGTGTAGCACTTGCTCATTAGGCTTAAAAGGGAAACCCCTCTGTAATTGTCAGTCAGTGTTTTATCTCCCCTTTTAAAAATCGGAACAATAATTGCTTTACTCCAATCATCAGGGTAGAGACCCTGATTGAAAAGCGTATTAAATAGCCTGGTCATAAAAGGAACCGAAAAAATCATCACCCAGTTTTAACATTTCTGGAACAATTTCGTCAATACCACACGCTTTTTCCCGTTTTTCAATTTTCGAAGGGACTCGAGGACTTCCATTTCACTTATAGGTACATTTAATTCTTCACAGCTACAGTCTTGGTTTTCAAGAGTCAAACTATTTACTTTATTGTTGGGATATTAAACAGTTTTTGAAATGTTCAAACCACTGCCTGTCTGATATTTCTGGGCTCAAGTAGTCTTCCTTCTTCCTGAAAGTTGTCTAATCTCTCTCCAAAATGATTTACTGTCTTTGCCGAGAGAAGCAAGCCGTAAAGCCTTTTCTCGTTTAGAGCTACGCTTTTTTCTGTTCCAAAAGTGATTTATATTCTTTTCGATTCTGAACATATTTTCTTCGGTCATCAGGATCTTTCTTTTGTCTGGCTACAGTTAGTGAAAGTCTTGTTTTCTTTTTGGCCTGTTTGCACTCTAGATCAAACCATTGAGGGTTACTGATATTACTCCCAACATAAACACGCTTCTTCATGCAGTCACTACAAGAGACTAAAGTACTAGAAAACAATCTTACCGCTTCATTAATGTCAGAATCTATTAATCTTAGAGCTTCAGAAAACAAATTGTGAGCTTCAGCTGAGTGGCACTGGTCTCTAAACTGTTGTTCGAAAGCAGGATTCCAAATGCGTTTTTCTATCCACTTCTTTTCCCTGATATTATTACTTTTAGACAATTTTATCTCGTCGCATGCATCTTTGGATGCTAACAGTTTAATACAAACAGGTAGATGTGGTGAGTCGATGGTTGACAAAACACGCAAAGACGTAACACAATCTTGAAGAAATAATTCACTGGAAATTATGAAATAATCAATAGTACTACTACCCGCACTTGAAATGAAAGTAAACGAATCATCAAACCCATATTGGATAAGGCCATTGCAATAACACAATCAAAAGTAGTACACAAATCAAGTAAATCTTTCCCGAAACCGGATACTTCTGTATCATCTGACTTCGTGTAAACATGTCATCTTTTTGATCATTATATAATGATTCCGCGTGCACATATCAAAAAGTGTATCACATAATCTCGCATTTTCACATCCAGTCCTCGCATTCATATCACCACACATAATAAGATGAAAATCTTCAAATCTTTCATATAAATCAACTAAACATTGCTCAATGATTTCCACTCCAATGCCATGCTGTGCTTGTCTCCAGAATTTACTATCATATGGGTGGATATATATACAGATCAGAAATACTGGCTTATCTTTCCCTGTCAACTTCTCATCCAGTTTCAGAATAATAAGCTGCTCTAAATATGTATCAATTTTTGTGATATATTCTGCCAGGGTTTTACGCACAAACACTAATACTCCACCAGAGTATCTGCCTTGCTGAGATAATTTTACAGCTTTAGCAGTGTATACATCATAATCTTTAAAGGTGTATACTGAACAGTGTCAACATAAACAAAACTTTCGTTCAAAGAGAAAATGTCAAAAGATAACAATGTAGAAACAACATCGGGAATGTCTAATTTACGCATCAACCCTTCACAGTTCCACGTACAAATGTTTAAACAAAACGGGCCTTGGCCACCCCATCATTTGTTAGTACCCCCAACACCACCCCCGCACCCATTTTCCACTCCACCAACACCCCTCTCTCTCCCCCTCCACCCACAGTGAGAAGACCGCCCCTTCCAGTTTTGTTTCCCCCCCTCCTCCCCTTGCACCCTGCGTGTTTGCTTTTCTCATCCATTTCTGCAGTGTGTTTCCTTTCTCGCTGACACTGGCTTTCTCTCCGTTGCTCGATTTACAGAACTCGTTCTCTGTCGTGTCATCACTGGGCTCAGGTTCGACGACGCAAAGTTGCCAGATGCCTGTGCATTCCGTGCATGACCCCTCGACCCCGACCTTGCACACTCGCTCGCGTTCACGCTCTGGCTCTCTGTCATCTTCTTTGGTTGATTGAGACTTGGGTACTCCGCCATTGAAAGGATGAGAGAGGAGCTTGGGCTTCTGTTGCTACTGGCAGTTGACAAGGGATCAAAATCCCAAACTGACTGTGACTGGTCTTGATTTTCGGTCTCCTGATCGCCATTATTACTGTGAATGACAGCCTCATCGTTCTCATCATGTTCTTTTTCACACGTCTGTTCTCTCTGTTCCTGCTCAGTCTGACTACTTCCTTCTTTTCAATATTATAGGCGAATATGCCTTCTTCTGTGATCAGCTTGTCAAATTTCATTCTTGTCCTCTGGCCACTGTCGTATAGTGTTTTGGCTTTTTCTCTCAGTCCTTGCCTTTTGATGCGCACAATTTCAGAAAAAATCTTCTCGAACAAAGATATTTTGATATTTTGTCAGAACTTTTCAGTTTCTTTGCATTCCTCATGATCAGAGTCTTTGACTTGTATGAAAGAAATTTGGCTATGATGACATCACTTCTTCCCATTCTGTGCGCTCTCTCAATAGCTATCTCCTCCTCAATGCCCAAGCCTTCTCTGATCACACTTCTCACTTTCTGTTCACAGTCATTCCAGTCTTCTTTTGCCTTGTCTTTCTTCAGTCCTACAAACAGAAGGTTATTTCGCCTACTGTGGTTCTCCAAAGATCGCATTTGTGTCTCAGTGTCTCCATTTCTTTCTTGAGATCCTGTTTTCTTTCAGAAGGTTATCACAACATGCCCTCATGCATTCTAACTCTTCCTCGATTTGACCCTGTGTTCTCTCCACCCTCTCCAACTGTTCAATCAGAGTATCACTTACTTGTTTGAATCTTGCTCTCCAGTCTCTCAGTCTGCTTCTCCTGGCTTGCTTTCAGGACCTCATGCTCTGCAGCCTGCTGTTCTTTTTCAACTTTTCTGGTGACATCTTTCATTTCATCTCTGATGCTATCTCTGATACACTGGTACATAGCTTGCATGTTGTTCTTTTCTGGTGAAACTGGGCCTGGATTGGATTCAACATCCCCAGAACACAGCAATAGGAAAGACAGGAAAACCATGGCGATAGCTGTCATGACACCAAAACGTCCCTTTCTGACCATAGGCACATCCTCCCGTTTGTAGGTGACAGTCTTGCAGCACAACATTTCATAAGTGGCAGTGAAGAGCAGGTTGTGTTTTTCCCATTGTACCACATCCCTTCCACAACAACAAAATGCCCCCTGGATGTTTGATGCAGGATTTCTTCTCAAGAATCTTCATGAGCACAAAACAGAACCTGCCTGTGACTTGCCGGTGGTGCTGGTGACACGCTGGCATGGTGCTGGACTTTCTTGCTTCGCTGGGGTTGGCGCTGTTCCACTTTTAGTTGATTTCAATCACAGCTCAACAAAAACACGTCGCCATGTTGCTACGTCCGTCCTTGACCTATCGAGAGAGAGAGAGAGAGAGAGAGAGAGAGAGAGACAGACAGACAGACAGACAGAGAGACAGACAGGCTGGCAGGCAGGCAGAAAGGCAGAAAGGCAGACACATATATACAGACACACAGACAGACACACAGACAGACAGATACACAGACTTACAGACAGGCAGACACACAAACAGACAGAGGATTGGGGGAGGAGGGACGCGGAGGCTGACTGACAAATAGACAGACAGACACACAGAGA
>JADBJO010000419.1:327500-335000 GCA_016801955.1 Conus betulinus | reverse complement strand
ACAAAATTTCCCCTGTCTTCTATCCGGCACTACACTTCCATTGTATAGTGCTGGTATTCTCACTGAGCACATATTAGTCAAGAAAAATCCTCGGTGTACGAATGAGTAACTACAGAGACGTTGTGCTAGGAGTTCGGGGAAAACACGCCCCGACTAACAACTCTACCACTAACAAAACGAAAATGTTCACAGAGGTAAAACAGCCAGGAGGCGGAGAAAGACAATGGGAATTAATTTGAGGGTCTTACAACGTACATACCCTGCCGTTCACTGGCAGTACATGGGAATAAGCAGTCTGCTTCAACAAAAGAACCATTGGCACCACGGCCAGAGTCAACTGTCGTCCCCTGACTCAGACTCATCAGGGCATATAAAGTCTGACAGCCTCCCAGGGAAGCCAGTGAAGGATAAAAGAGGTACTCTAAAGAGGTAACTCTGTCCGATTCTCTCTCTCTCTCTCTCTCTCTCTCTCTCTCTCTCTCTCTCTCTCTCTCTCCGCCCCATCCATCACACACATAGACACACGAACACAGACACACAGACGCACAGTAACATACCCCCCCCCCCACACACACACACACACACACACACACATCTCCATCCATTCATGGTTAATCCATCTATGGAGCTGTTTACCAACTTATGATCTAAGAACTTATCTATGAGTCATATTCAGTTTTCACTCTCGCTCAGTATGATTTCTGCGCTATTGTTCCCAGATTTTCATGGGCTTGAGAATTAAGTGGGTGAGGAAAGAATGCAGTTTGTCACTGGCCACCTTGTCTCTGAGGCTTTCAAAGGTTGAGTGAATAAGGTTATCAAAGACATCACTACGGACAGTAACGGCTCTCTCTAGTCAGAGTCTGTAGAAAATAGAAGGAGGATAGCTGTGTGTAAAAAATGATCACAGAAACAGCCAAAAATCTTTCGCAACAACGCGTGCTTAATTTCTCTTCTCTTTCCCCTTTCTCTCTGTAAAAGCGTTCTTGAGAAGGATTGACCGTCTTGCGAAGTTGTGGTGCTCACTGATTGACGTTTTGCTTCCTTTTTGGTGGTGTAGTCCGAAACGGTGTGGGCGAACAGAATTGGTGTTGACATCTCGGAGGTCTCTGATGAGAGCGCGCTTGGAGAGAAACGTACTTTAGTACAGTAAGAGAAAGGTTATGTAGACGCAGCGAGCGTGAGCATGCTTGCGAGAGTCTCTCTCTCTCTCTCTCTCTCTCTCTCTCTCTCTCTCTCTCTCTCTCTCTCTCTCTCTCTCTCTCTCTCTCTCTCTCTCTCTCTCTCCATTTTGTAATACAATTGAAAACGAATTTCATTTCTTGTTTGAATGTCTAAAGTGCTCATGTTTGCAAGAAAAAAATATTTATCAAGAATCTATTCCTATCTAAATGGCGAAGGGTTTTGTAGGAGGAAGGTGAAGGGGGGCAGATGGGTGCCAAGTGTATACGCAGCAAGTAGAATTACAACGTTACTTCTCTCATGCAATGCTTTTCAAAAAATGGTTTTTACTTCCTCGGATCTTCTCGTCGCATCCCCCAGTCTTTGGTGTGCATTGACTTGCAAGGTCTCTCCTTTTCATTTTATGCAAAAATGGTTGTATATATATATATATATATATATATATATATATATATATATATATATATATATATATATATATATATTGTTTTCTTTTTACCTCATCAGCGATCCATCTTACTCTGGAGCAAAGGATAACTACGTCAATTTTCTTACATTTTCTTTCAATGAGAAGTAAGGAACTTTCAACCGAAAGTTTTTTTTTTCAATTAATATTTTTCAAATGTTAACCATTGATCTGCTCTGTATGCACCCGCATGTCAGCTTCTTGGACGTAGCGAAATGTTGGTTTGGGAATGAGAAGAAAACAAACGAACAAAAAACAAACACCAAGTTAGATGTTGGAAGGGATTAATCTGAGTATATCAGCTTTAATCTGTATTAAACTGCACTCACACAATGACTTGTCAAATGTACATTTGGTATCAGATCTTTACCCCATCCTCCCTCCTGCTTCAGAGAGTACTTGTACGTTTATAGTCATAATCATCCATAGTCCGATTCGAAACCGAACCTCAGCTCCTCTCATAACTATATTTGTCTGTTGTATTTGTTGTGTTTATTTTTTCAATCTCTAAACGAAGAAGATTTCCTCTTTGAGTCTTAAACAAAACATTACTCTGGACAAATACTGCTTATCCTTGCTTCACTTTACGTCACAAGGTACCAAGGTATCAAGGAGTGATAAGAACATATTTAGAGCAACAAAGAATTAAGGTTAAAATGAGAATAAGTCCGGATGGAAACAATCATTAAGTTGACGATTTGGTTGCATTAAAATAGAATGAAAATATCCAGCAACATTTGGGGAAGGAAGACAAGGGGTGGGGGTGGTGGCTGAAAGCTGGGATTTTTACAACAGGTGGAACAAAAAAAAAAACTGACATAATTATGATAGGCCTGAGCTGCTTCATCGGTGCATGAAATTAACGGAGAACAACTAAATTGGCTCTAGAATAAAAAGTGCGTAGAACTGGCTTGTTCAAACCATCTTAGGCCACACAGAATTGCAAAACTATTATCCACTTACGCTAGCAACGAAACAATTTCCAACGATAAAGAGGTGTCTATGAAAATGATATGAACATAAAACGTAACATAACACACACCTCATTTTTTTTTTTGTAAAATGGGCATTTGTACATTGTGTGTGTGTGTGTGTGTGTGTGTGTGTGTGTGTGTGTGTGTGTGTGTGTGTGTGTGTGTGTGTGTGTGAAGAGAGTGGGCATGCGTCCGTGCACATGTATGAGTGTGTGTCCGCGCGGTCGCAAGCACGTCTCTATGTGTGTGTGTGTGTGTGTGTGTGTGTGTGTGTGTGTGTGTGTGTGTGTGTGTGTGTGTGTGAAGAGAGAGTGGGCATGCGTCCGTGCACGTGTATGAGTGTGTGTCCGCGCGGTCGCGAGCACGTCTCTATGTGTGTGTGTGTGTGTGTGTGTGTGTGTGTGTGTGTGTGTGTGTGTGTGTGTGTGTGTGTGTGGAGGGAGGGGGGAAGAAGGGGTGGGGGGGGATGCAGGTTGATTCGCACGCGTTTGTGTCTGCGTTTGTACGTACATGCACGCGTGAGTGCTTGTGTACGCGTGTGTGCGTATATTCGTGCGTGTGTGCGAGCATGCATGCATGAGTGAGTGTGTGTGTGTGTGTGTGTGTGTGTGTGTGTGTGTGTGTGTGTGTGTGTGTGTGTGAGAGAGAGAGAGAGAGTGTGTGTGTGTGTGTGTGTGTGTGTGTGTGTGTGTGTGTGTGTGTGTGTGTGTGTGTGTGTGTGTGTGTGTGTGTGTGTGTGTGTGTGTGTGTGTGTGTGTGTGTGTGTGTGTGTGTGTGTGTGTGTGTGTGTGTGTGTTTGTGTGTGTATTCGCAAAGCTTGATATTTGTTTTGTTTTGTTTTCCTTCACATGTATAGCGTATGACGTGTACAGATAGATTGATATAAGCTGTTTTACTTCAAGCGTTGCAAATGTTAAAATAGTAACATGTTCGTTTAGAATACCATGCATCATGAATTAACATAGTATTATACAACTGCATTCAAAAATCTGCAATCACATTCATGTTTGTATTGTGTCTGCAGAGCAATCAAATATCGCAAACTTCACTTTATTCGCATATGAATAACACTGGTTTTATTATGTGTCCCCTTGTTGTAGTTTTGGATCAAAGAGCTAACGAGATTCGCTTACGCTACCCACCTCTTTCATCCTTTCCTGCCCCTCTTTCTCCTCTTTCCTCCATTAACGCAAAATAGATGAAATAGAAACAAACGGTTCAGTGCTTCAACAGTGGGACTGGAGTCTGGCATCGCTAGTTTGATTCTCGCTGATAACAAACATAAACGTTGTCC
This sequence comes from Conus betulinus, assembly GCA_016801955.1. Lineage (NCBI taxonomy): Eukaryota > Metazoa > Mollusca > Gastropoda > Neogastropoda > Conidae > Conus > Conus betulinus. Next base: position 331,084 of record JADBJO010000419.1, on the reverse strand, counting down.
TCATCGTAGCCCATACTAACTTGCCATCTTTTGGCGATTTAGTGTGTTGCTTAACCAACGCTCACATGCACGCCACCATTTCCACAACCACCGCCACCACCATCGCCACCATTACACACTCTTTTTCAGATGCCCATTCCCACCGATTACTCTAGCTTTATTGGATGTGGGTATTAAACGTGATTATTACCCAATAACGTGAAAAACAAGGACGACACAAAGATCATCGCCCCGAGATCAACCAAATTCTGTGTAAAAGCATACCTGCACCATACCAATATCACAAAAGATCGAAAATAAACCGACGAAAGCTCACTGGTATTTATGCTGTTATCAAGTAGTTATTCTTTCATCCGATGTGTAACTACAATGAAAACGCGACAGACGTTGAGCTGGTTTATTAATGCAGCTAGCTAATATGCTTCGGCTGAAGTCGTTACTCCATTTTCTATTAATCCAACGATCAGCCATCTCACCGAAGTGTCACTGTTACGCCCCAACAAGGCAAAGCCAAGCACAAAACATTTGTGACGTCGTAGAACACAAAGGAGAAAGTATCTTAGTCCTCAAAGGTATGAAAACATCCCACCTAAAGCTCATGATACAAAACATTACAAAAAACTGTAATGTAGACCACCCTCAAATGAATTTTCATTTCAAAATGTAACTGAGGGAGTCAGATATATGCTTGGAAAGGGATGACATGGTTTATCGGTGGGCTATCTTAATGTACAAAGGATAAAAGCAGTCACTGAGCAGATAGTTTACAAATCCAAAAATATCATGGCTACTGCAAAAGATAGTATCGCGCACACAAAGATAAGCTCTTTCATGATTTTCTTTTTGCTTCTTAGGTGGCACCTTTGGTTGCTTTTTTCAAAACTTAACAAACACATATTACGGTATTGCACACCAGCCTTTTTCTGGTATAACATTCTTCTTAAAACTGAAAAGGCAGAGGAGTCAAATTACCACTTTCCGCGGTCACTGAGGAGTAAACAATCAGGTTTCGAAATACCTGTATCTGACCAGGAGTTATATGTTAGTGAGCTTCCTCCCCATTGGAGATGGTCTCCCGCTGTGGAGACTATAAGCTTGCTGAAGGTTCATTTTGAGAAGCATTTATTATTCCCCATTCACCCACTCAAGCACATACTGTCAGTTAGGCAGAATCATCTACCACTGCAGATATGAAGGCTTATCACCCCCCCCCTATTTCTACAATCTGAGACATAAGAGCAAGCTTTGTTTATAATTCAATATTTCTTGCAGTCATTGCAACACCAAGCTGCTCTGTAAGTTGCTGGAATGGTGCTCGGTACCTATCCTTGGAATTTATTGTTTTATATATATATATATATATATATATATATATATATATATGTGTGTGTGTGTGTGTGTGTGTGTGTGTGTGTGTGTGTGTGTGTGTGTGTGTGTGTATGTATGTATGTATATACTACATATAATACATATATATTCTACTACAATCTAAGACATAAGAGCAATATATATATATATATATATATATATATATATATATATATATATATGTGTGTGTGTGTGTGTGTGTGTGTGTGTGTGTGTGTGTGCAGTATAAACTCAAATTAAATACGTGTACCCCACTACTTTTATATTGATTCTGTATTGAAGCTGGTGAGTCAGTTTTTATTCCTAAGCGTATTTCATTCCTTTTTTAACGTTACAATCCCGCAAAGTATCTCCCAGTAAGCGCTTACGACTAGAACTATGTTCCGTGCCTGTAACGCTTGTGATGCATAGAAAGAAAAAGCCGAGATGAAGATAATCTTAGCTTTTCAGTCTGCTGCTTCTACTAAGAGTGCCCATATCTAATACTATACTTGTAGGTGAAAACGTTCATAGTCAGTAGAACACAAAACACCTTCCACGAGAAGACCATCGCATTGCCCTGCTCCCTATGCTCGTCTTAATTGATTGCTTGTTATTCTGCCCTTCCAGACCTCATCAAGGGTCGAGTAAATACAAGAAACAAGGTAATTATGAGAGACACAAGTAACAAGGACAAACTGTTTTCATGTACTAATATAGCTGAGTACGTAGACATATGTGCAGCGTAACTCGCGATACTAAAGAACATGACCTCGTTAATTCCTGCGAAAATATATACCATCACGCTTCATGCCATTCCTCGGATTAATGGTTCTAAATAACCTCAAAATGATCAAGGGCATCTTCACACTTGCAAATCCAGTTCCACACGCCAATCATCATCCCCACCACTCAGTCCATTTCATCCGATTTAAACCATTGCCTCACACTGGATTATTATCACTGCCTGGAAGCCATCAGCACCAAATCAAAATCATTCCACACACTCTTATTGTTCTCACAAAAACAAAGATTACTTCACGACAGTCAAGTCTGTCTCCCTTACTGCTGCGGTGCCAGTCCTTTTTGTAAGAAAACTAAGCGGAGGTCGTCGTAACACGCACGAATCTTTCTACGCAAGCAGAACTACAGGTCACGCGCCTTTGAAGCCGGGTTACTCTCCATTGTGTTTCCCTTTCTTCAATCATCAAAGGACTGATTTCTTTTAAAGTCTGGATATTAAAACACATATAGATATGAGTCAGGTATAAATTGGGGGGGGGGGGGGGGGGGGAGTTGTTCTTCAAGGGAGGCCATCTTGCGGGTATCAAATATGGGCTACCTTGATACCTGACAGAATGCCGTCTTGCACTCACTCTTCGTCAAATATGATTTTCTCCGTTATATGTTGTTTCCTATGCAAATCATGTGAAATCAGTCAGAATGTATCTTTATGTTCTGACTATATTTAATGCCAAATGAACACACACGTTGCAAGTGTGCTGTTTCACCGCATTCGACTTTAACATTTCAAGGAATAAAAGGTCTTTCAAAGTGGGGTTTTCTTGTGAGACGTTGAGTTGAGACCTCTTGTAGAACATATACCACTTGTAGAAAGCACTTTCGGGTTGTTTTGTTATTTCCTTTTTTTTTTGTTGTTGTTCGCTTGGTAGCGTTCTTGGCATGATAGTCTTTATACCTGAAATCTCTCCACATCTGGTGAGAAACGGCACGTGCCCAAACTCAACCCCCCCCCCCCCCCCATGGGTATCTAGGCACTGTGCCCCGTTGGTCCAAAATAATCTTCTTCCCTCAAAATTCTCAGTGTTTTAAAAGATAAAACAAACAGAGAACACTGCGCATGATTTAAAAAAAAAAAAAGGGGGGGGGGGGGGGGGGGGGGGGGGGGGGGGATGATTCTTGGCTTGAATCAGGACAACTGCTCACGCTCTTCCCAAGCCACTCCCTGATGGTGATTTGAAGTATGTTCCAGAAACGCCTGGGGTAATACAGGTAGTTCCCCAAGTTCACCTCCCTTTCACACTCGGTGGCTTGCCTACATTCACTCTGTGAGGTGTTTGTATATCATGCCCAAGGTCATTCACCATGGCGTTGAATGGAATGGAGGGGGTGGTGAAAAAGAGGCATTTCTAGTTTAAGTCATCCCACCACAACTACCACCACCACTCACAGGGATGGCAGTGTGATTTCATTCCCACCACTCACACGGAAGGCAG
>JADBJO010000419.1:302500-315000 GCA_016801955.1 Conus betulinus | reverse complement strand
TAAAAAACAAAAATAAATGTTGAATGAAAAAAAACCTCATCTACGGTAACAACAATATAAATTGAGGACCCCATCCCTCTTGCCTCCTTGCTTCCCTCCCTCCCTCTATACACACACACACACACACACACACACACACACACACACACACACACACACACACACACACACACATACACACACACACGCACGTACGTATACACACAAGCGCGCACGCATGTACGCACGCATACACTCTGTCTCTCTCTGCCTCTCTCTGTCTGTCTCTGTCTCTCTCTCTCTCTCTCTCTCTCTCTCTCTCTCTCTCTATGTGACTAATTTGTGAACACTCATTCACTCGCTATGTGACTAATTTGTGAACACTCATTCACTCAAGCGAGCCTTCACAAGAGTCGTGGCATGAAATCACAAACTCTTGAAGAAATAAACCGATCTAGATATAAACGTTTCATGTGGTGGCTTAGGCGTAATCTTCATCGACCAAAGACAACGCCTTAACGGTAAAGGATCACAGCCTTTGATCAAACATGGCTGACTTGACTTACAGTCTGTCTTATCTTTCTTACGACTGGTTTCTCATACAGCTTTTACATACCAACTTGTGCCACAAGGTCATCACACAGGTCTAATTGCGCTTCCGTTCTGCGCCGAAATGTCAGCGGGGATCCAATACAACAACGGTCGTAAATTCTTTGAATGACTCCTGTATTTCTTAGTTTTAGCAGACCAAAAAAAAAAAAATTCACATTTCCAAAGATATCATCGGCTTTCTTGTAAAAACCTTTTTTTTCGCTAAAAAAAACTACAAAGCAAAGATATTTGTGTTTGTCCATCGTCTCAACAATATGGCAGCTACTACGACGTTTGATAGTTATGGTGGATTCTTAGAGAAATCAGCAACAAACATTTATTTTGTTTCAAACATTTAGTTGAAGATAATTGTCTTTGCGCGTAAGTGAAACTGATTATTTTCATTAAAGCAGACAGTGTTGAATAGATCTTAAGTTGCAGCATCGTCGAAATAGCTGACGATGGGAGGCTACTCCTTAACTAGGAGTCAGCATGGCAGTGACTAGCTGGATCGCAGCAGCACTTAAGGAAGGAACGGCCTGCAATCCTTCAGTCTGCAGACTGAATTTCTAAGCGCTATCAGCTGTCTAGGGGATTACATCAAAGTCTTCTCTCCCCTATTTTGTGTCACATTTGCCCTATACGGTTTGCAAACCCAAATAAGGAAACAGAATTGCCCGAGTCTGGACACTAGCAGATACTCTAGAAAAAGGAAATCATCAGTCCGACAGCTGCTGAAAAAGAAACAAGGTTAAGATGTACTCAGTGTCTAGACACTGAATCTCTGATCAACTTTTCAAAGCCTAGAGGATTGGTCTGCATTCCCAACAAGACACCAAACAGTTTCTCTCAACAAAACACCAGAGAGAAAATTTGAAAACCTACTCTTGGGTGCAGGCTTCAACAGAATGCTGATCTTTTGAAAACTGTTGCAAACATCGTACTCAAATGAAAGAAAGGTCTGCATTCCATAAAGCAATAGCAGCTGAAGATACTTAACAAAGTAATCACTGTTTACGCAGCTGTCCTCAGTATAATTACAGCTAAGGCTCACAACAATCTTCTGAAATAAAAGACAAAAGTCATTGAAATCATCAGACTGGTCTAAGAAATTGCAAAAGGCTCAGTTTAAACTGTATTTTCGGCTTGATCATTCTTTGATCCATGTCAGACTCCAGCTTATGTGCTTGTACTCCACAGCATTTGCAAAAATACGCTCTACTAGTCTGGATCATCTGTGATATCAAGAGCATGGAATCAGAGTTTACTGAATGGAGTGGATGATTGCGAATGCTTTGTAGAGCCCTCAGAATGAGAGAACCATCCAGGGATCATTAGGGAGAGTGGCATAGGACCGGATATTGCTCTCCACTGATATTCACCGAATCAAATGATTCTGATGGAAGTCACTATGCCACACCAAAGCAGAATGAATCAAGCTCACATCTACAAGACTGAGCAGTATGCCATTCTAGCCAGCCGGTTGAGAGAACCTGGCTTCCTGGCCCAAAACCTCTCCCTACGGATTGGAGCAAGAGAATTTTTTTTTTTAGGATCACAAGTTTGTGAAACAGCTCAGGAATTTTGTCAAGAAGAGGACCAGAACCCTGAAGACAAACGCAGAGGGAGCTGGAAAGAGTTCCACCTGGACTTGGTCGAGGAGAAACAATAGTGAACTGCATTCAATTTGCCAACTTAGAATAGGTGTCCGATAGCGATGTGGGTAAGACATCCGTCTATAAAGACACGCCTTGGGACGCCCACCCATCCAAATGTTGCGGGTCGAAATCACGACAGCACAGGGAAGAAGTTGGAGCCGAAGAGCATTTAGGAGTCTTGATCTGGATGCTTTCTGGCCCCCTTAAAGTGCATGAAGTTCATGGCCGAAACACTTGTGTCAAAGGGGTCTTCTTGGAGGCCCTTCTGTTCTCAAGGTCTCCTAGCGTTTTATTTTTCCCACATTAATTTCAATCACGTTTTATCTGTTTAATTGTCGTGTGATGCAGGTCCGATAAAAGCTAGAGGAGTTAACAGCATATTTAACAGTACTTGAAAAATTAAAGATACACACACGCATGCACGCACACACGCACGCGCGCATGCGCGCACGCACACACACACACACACACAAAGTCGCTCGTCCCGACTAGAACGTATAACATCATAGATCAGACAATCAGACGACAGCACATAACACATCAGCTCAGGAATAGGTAAAATACACTGACAAGTCGTCAATTGATATCGCTCTACCTAAATGCAATAACACCACACCTAGGGGGACACTGTCGAGACGGCAAAAGAGAGGAATCCAGATGCAAGTGCAAACAATCGGCAAAATAGAAGGAGTCTCTGGACCAAAATAGTCCAGCAATGCGGTAACAGAATAGTGCAATACAGATTCATAGCTTTTTACGCTGACAATGAAACGTTGACGTAGAGGAAATGGCACCGGTCCTCCGCAGGCAGTGATCCACAAAGATCAGCGCGCGCCTGTGTGCGTGTGTGTGTGTGTGTGTGTTCTTACCTTTTATATTCCGGAGGAGGAGAAGGAGGGCGCAAAAGGGATGAGGTGGAGGGGAGGCGTGAACGTCCGGTTGGGGCTTTGAGTAATGTTAGCGTTTAATTAAAGGTAATCGTTGGACACTGCAGAGGTAGGCGTGTCATATGCCATTAGGGATCATAAACACTTAGGGACACCAGCTTGCATTTGGTGATCGGAAGCACGTTTCTCTATGACAAGGGGAGCGAGGTAATGGTCACATGGGTTATCGATATGTACCCAGATGTGTGCGCGTACGTGTGTGCGTGTGTGTGTGTGTGTGTGCGTGCGTGTGTGTGTGTGTGTGTGTGTGTGTGTGTGTGTGTGTGTGTGTGTGTGTGTGTGTGTGTGTGTGTGTGTGTGTGTGTGTGTGTGTGCGTGCGTGCGTGCGTGCGTGCGCGCGCGCGCGCGCGTGCGTGTGCGAGAGACAGACACAGACAGACAGACAGAGAGTGAGAGAGTGGAGGGGGGGGGGGGGGGGGAGAGAGAGACAAGAAAAGAAAGCTGCTATTTTGGAAAGCCCAGCTGCGTGTATACCTAACAACGCATTTCAATTGATCAAAAGTGCACCACAGAACGTAACATAAAGTGGAGGCGAAATATCCTACTCCTGTTCTACAGTCCTTTGAGCGCTGTGAATCGAAGACATGATCATTGACTCTGAGGTGATTTATTGTCTATATACCAATTTGTTTCTTTTTCTGTGTGCATATGGATGCCTTGTTGATATACAACATCTCAACTCACAAATACTGCACATCAATAGAACCACTTTAATTAACAAAAAAACACACGGTGATGGACAAACAATTCCATCGCAAAAAAAAAGCCTGTGGAGCCATGTATGAAACTTTATAGATGAAATAATCGTTCACGTAATAAAAACTCCGGTTGAATGAATGCGAGTGATGTGGAGATGAAAGAACAGCAATATTAAATAATGGCACATTACCGCTTCCAAAGAACAGCCAAACATAGCACATAGAACAAACGCATAATTGTAGCACTGGACAAAGGGCATAATGGACGTCATGATGCGGCATGTACTTAATGCTGCTACTGTCAGAAACCTCAAACAGGTGTCGAGCTGTGTGGAGCTCCAACTCCGTTTTGGCGGTGTCATGCACATAACATGCCACCAGCTGTGAATAGGCTTTCACCAACCACAGACTGCAGGTAACACATCAGTGGGTCTCAGACGGACCACCAGAGCCTAACAATGGAAAGCATAGTAACAGGTGAAACTGCCAAACTGGCTGCAAGAGGGGCTAATACTTCGAGATGTGTTATCGTTTGTATATTTTACATTGTGCTTCATTTTGTGAGCACTCCGGCTTTCAGAGTAATGCTGGAGTTGTTTGTTGTTGTTGTTGTTGTTGTTTTCATAACTACCCCCCCCCCCACATCTCCCCCCCAAATGCTTTGTAAGTAGCCCCACCCAAACCATGTCATCTCTATCCCTACCTAGTGATTTTATGATATACTTTAGTCGACTTATTCATTCAATCTTCAGTTTACCCTTGACTGGGTACTCAGGTTTGCTTTCTTTTCTTTTCCTTCCAAAGACATGTGATGTAGGCTGGTAAGATTCATCAATTTTCGGTGACCTTCTGTCTTATTTATGTAGGGGTATTTACTTCATTAATATTTGCGCGTAACAAGAGCGACGTCGCGCAGGCCTGATGAGATGTATATAGAGCTAAACAGTAATTTCCTAATGGTCTGCTGCTTTTCATTTCAGGAAAAAAAAAAAAAAAAAAAAAAAGCGGACAGGGTATTCAACGAAAACGATTTGGCCTTTTGCCCCCTAGTCTTTAAAACCAAGCATGTTAATCGATGTAACAGATGTTACCAGAGCAGAATTTATGTGTTATCCAGTTTCTATATTTCAACCAGTTTCTGTCTGGGATATAAAGGCACTACGGTTTGGATACCGTTAAAAAACAATAGGGGATGGGGTGCGGGATGGGCTCAGTCAATTTTTAAGAATGTTTGGAAACTCTCTCCGCTTACCCAGAAGTAAGTGGTTACCTTGTTCATTCACAGGAAGCTTAAACGGCGGAAGGTGTTGGACAGAATTCGTTTTTCCTACTCTGTACTTCAGCCATTGTAAACATCTGACAGTTCACGACCCCTGTGACCGATAGTCTCCGGGACTTTAATTTTGTCACCTTTTTTTTATATATGTACGATTGCAAGAAGACTGTCCTAATCAAATCAAGATGATAAGTAATAAAAAAAAAAAAAAAACGAAAACAAAACAAAACAACGGACAAACAGATCAGAGGAAGGCAAAAACTTTCAAACCAAAAGAGAGGTACCATAAGGAATCGGAGCTACTGCATCCGTCAGTTCAGAATTTACAAGGAGCGTTTGCCAGAGACACAACGTTAAGTTCTGCAATCACTCCATGCAAAGAAAGCGCACGTGCGTAAAACTTAATACTGACTGTCCTCGGAAAGTAATTCTAGATGCAATCAGAGCTACCCGCCACGTTGTTCCAAAACAGTTACGCGGTGACTGATTCGGAGCATGGCCTAGATATCCCCTAAGTGTTGACACAGATATAAGCCCACTGTTAGCTACCCGTCTGTAAATCGGATAAGTTTAGACATGTGCCTATGTTCACTCCATACAATGCTTCTGGACTATGCCCAAATAACTAACCAAGATATCCTTTTTTTTTCAAGAGCAGTTCTGGCACAGGTCCAGAATCACACACTCCCTCCCTCAAATTCAGGTGCATTGCGTTTTGATCGACCTGTTCTGTTGTATAAAATACTTTGGAAAAAAAAGGGAGGACGGGAGGGAGGATTTTAGAACAAAACGCCTTCCCAGAGGATGAGTATGGGGAGGTGTTCCTTCTCAGCCACGGGGAAGAGATTACAGTACATCCACGTATATATTTTGAGATGGATGGTTTGCAGATTTTTTTGTTGTTGTTTTGACCGTTAGAGGTAAAAATTGCATCTTGTAAGACATTTGCGTTACATTTGGGCCACAGTTGTCTATAGCGCATCCTTAAGTGCCTTGTCCAGATCATAATGTGTGAAAGTCTTTAGAGTCTTTTCCAAGACAAAGCTACAAGCAGTTTCTCTGTGAATGCCCAGTCTTTTTGTTGAGAAGACATAGAGTAAACTGATCTGTTAGAATTTTGTCTACGCATGTGCTCAAAGTGCTCTTAATTTCAGTCCTCGCTATGTTGAGTGAAAACTAGCGTGCGTACTTCATATGGCACTGTCCTGTTATGATTCGTCTATAATGACATGCGTGCACACGTCTTTTTAAAATTACAGAATACAGAATGGGAGTTTATTAATTATATACAATCTTAGCGGAATATCAGGTTATTTCAAATGGAAAAAGTCAGTAATATCTTGTGGTAGTAAGACTGTTGAATAGGAATGATTTCAGTCAATACGGTATGGTGGGAATGGTTATAGAAACTTGTAGCATCTGCATCCACCACTAAAAAAAAAAACTATTATGAAAGGAAACAAAAATGAAAAAGCATGTTTTTATCAACAAGACATACCTGGGAGCTGTGAACAAACATCTGTGAGATATCGGTTGGATCATGGTGTAAAAGGAGAATTAATTAAAACTTCAACTTTAGCAGTCAGAACCGAAGATATCAGCGGATTATGGCGGATTTTTTCAAGATCGTAGTGAAGAAAACGTGCTCAGAATGCACCCTCTCAGACTATAGGGAATGAAAGTTGGTATACAGGCACTCTCATTCTAAGCACACAGAATACGAAGCCACAGACAATATCGATAACACAATTATTGCATTTAAAGTAACAATCAATCAGTAACAGACTGCTGTGTGAAACTGAAAGAAGAAATATTTCCCCTGGGTTGTAATGAAACTCCATGTTACTTGGTCACATGTTCGGAAAAATGCGGAACATTTCTCGAGACTGCACAAGAGCGCCGTATGTTAAAGTCACCCAAGACTATCCATGTGCCCATGTGGGTGGACGGGGGAGAGTTGCAGCATCGAACGCAATTCCTTTCTTCACTCTTGGACACTGTGCAGATGCTTGGGGGTGTCTGCCTGTGTTCAAGATATGTCCACGACTCATTTTCCCACCTGCGTGGACATCAGAGTCATCAGCCCATCCAAGTCACCACGACGCCATGTAACGTTGATATCGTTACAATCAAAGAGTGTTACATGATGTGAAGGATTCTAATAGCGTCATCGATCGATCACAGCAGATTACACTCACCAGTATCGCTTTTGACATCGCTGTTCAACGACGCAACTCTGAGTTATTGTTATCTGTTGTCAGCATCGTTCCTCACAAGCGGTATTGATTCATCGTCATCTCTTTGCCATTGTCATTCAGTGCAGCTATTCTGAATCACCGTCATCGTTGTGGGCATCGTTGTTCATCTCGGCATTGTAAGTAATACGTTCTGTTATTTGTGTGTCCCTCACTGCAAACCTAATACGTTCTGTTATTTGTGTCCCTCACTGCAAACCTAAGTCAGTGTCAACTGTTTTCACAATCGCTGATCATCATAAAAGATCTATGGTTAAACGTAAGTGCGCACGTTCTTAGGTCATCTTCACTGCTAAGAGATCGATTAGTGTGTGTGTGTGTGTGTGTGTGTGTGTGTGTGTGTGTGTGTGTGTGTGTGTGTGTGTGTGTGTGTGTGTGTGTGTGTGTGTGGATAGATAGATAGAGAGAGACAGACAGACAGACAGACAGACAGACGGACAGACTGATAGATAGCAAGAAGCCAATCAGATAGACAGACAGACAGCTAGCTAGCTAGCTAGCTAGCTAGCTAGCTAGCTAGCTAGCTAGATAGACAGACAGACAGACAGACAGATAGATACGGAGATGTCTTTTTTCCAATATAGTCTTGTTATCTCGTGTGGATGAGAAATCAGATTAGCAAGCACTCAGATCTCATTTTAGTATGACAAAGGCATTCGAAATGGTACTTCAATAAACCTGTCATTGACAATTCCCTCTTTTTTTCCCTTTCCTTCTTTTCTTTTTTTTTCTTTCCCCTTTCGAGGACAGACAAATCCTTCCTTGTCTAACGGTGGAACTGAGGGGTCCTGTGATCAATCAATAAGACGGACAACATCTAGTCATATGACAAAAAACATCCGGAATAAGTTCAACCATCCAAAGGAATGGTAACGATAGGCGACATCCAATAATGCCATCCTATGACACTCCCCTGATGCTGCCAGAGTTCCCTCCACCAGAGTGAAGATACTCCTCAAGATGTTCGAGAGCCGACAAATATTGTTGTGGGCATGATCTGATCTGATAAACTCCCGAGAAGTAAAACCAACATTAGCACGAGGGCATCACAACTCTCGTCCTCTCATCCACAAGACGTTTTAGATGTTCTCAAACCATTATTCAAGGCCACCTCACCTTACTTTCGGTTAGATATAATATATGCTCAGTTAAACAGCCTCTAGATTATCCGTCTGATGATTTACCCATCATATCATAGTCCCCGCGCTATCACTTATTCTGCTGCTTGTTTATTGTGATGTTGGCCCTTCTCTGGCTTTCCGCGTATATTTTGGCGATAGAACCCCCGTTAACGCTTAAATTCAAACGAGATGCAGCTTATCTCACCTCCCGGTCTTCCTTGTGGTCCTTTTCTGGCTTGGGCCGTAAAACAGCAGTCCTAGATCCTCGCTGTCTTGTTTCTTCCTGACTATCTTTGATAAGTGTAGCAGCAATTCTTGTTTTCTATGGATGCCCGTACCACACGTGTGCTTTGTAATACTCCGTACACCTTGTCTAATTCCTTATTCGCCTCCTTCATGAAGAAACTTCCGTTCTCCACTTGCCGCATTTTCTTCCAAGGAATTTGTTCACGCTTCTGTCTGTAATTTCTCTGTCGACACATACCCTGTACAACTGGCAAGCGAGTGCCATACTAACGTTGAGTCTCCTTCCATGCCATCACCAACGCCCGTATGGGTTTAACCTCATACGCACCACATCAGTGCTTCAAGTTTATTCTGTGCCTCACTTCTTAGCGGTGACTCGCGCTGTCGAGACGCGCTGCATCTTGTGCCCGCAAGAGGATTTTAGTAGGCGTTATACTCACTCCGAGTCATGGGGACAGAGAGGGGGTCCTCCGTTTACTCTCAAAACGCTTCTTTTCCCGCACATGCTCGTGATTGCCTTTTTGCATTGGCCATTAGTGTATTCACGACGGCCTTCCCCAACGCACTGGTCCTAGAACTTTCCCGCATGCATTTTCCTATTATGACCATAACCATTCTTCAACATTTGTTGTTAATAAATGCGTTTAGGGGTGTTTTGAAACCTATCTCCATAATGTAACAAATAATAGATTTTTTACCGCTGACCTTTCGACTGGCTGTATCTGATCTTTTTATAGACTCATAGAATCGGAAAATCGTCTAGGTGACTATGTTATATTTGCGAGATGATCTGGGGTAATCGCTTTGCTTGCTATCTTCCCAAATACTATGCATTGAATGTTTTAGTCCCCTTTTTGAGATGGATTATATTCCGTCAAAGTATCCACGCACACCAAGCTGGAAAGTGCGTGGGTTGCACATCCCCAAATGCAATTCCTTACCAGACCCATTATTAGTCAGCAACGCAGCCTACCATTCCTAGTGAGCCGAAGGAAGTAGGCTTTTACCTTCCACATCAATACATCTACCAACAACTAAACAACAAGATGATCCATTGATTTCCGCCCTCCGACTTCCTTATTAACTCCTCTCTGCTTTGCCGTTATTCTGAGTTTTTTTACCCCTTTGTTTTTTTTTTCCTCCCCCCGCCTGAGATCCCGGAGAGGGGAGATTTTTTTGGGGCCACCCCTGTTGGACCCCCCTTCGACGAGACCCGTACTTTGGACTTCCGGAGGAGCCGATTTTTTTTTCCCACTCGCACACCGAAGGATCTTGATTTTGTTATGATTGTATTTTTTTTGCCAGCTTTCGCCCTCTGTCCATTGGTGTGCCCTTATGGGCATGGCTCATTGTTCTTATATTTATCAATAGTCTTTCACTTTATTTAGTTACGCTGGTCTTATCAATTGTCATAAAGGTGAGGAGCCGCCCGCTGGATCCGTCAGCCCATCCCCTGTAGGGTCACTAATAAACACACCTTATTTCATCACATTCTGTAACCACGAGCCGAACTGTAGGGTTCTAAAGAGCACACCAGACTCACAAACTTCCAGAGTTTTCCTTTTTTTGTTTTTTTGCCCGTTTTGCACCCAATTGCCCACACTTGTAAACTTACAGGAAATCGACCGATTCGTAAGCCGCAAACCCGCTCCAACGGGATATAAAATCCAACCAAGAGTCTCTACAGCTGTCATAGAATGACAACATGAGCCATCAACTGTTAAGTCCTGATCCATACATTACCGCCCTGTTATTGACATACATGCTCGAAATTTGTTTTACACCCCGCACCACGTCAGTATTCGTGCAGATGCTTAAGTAATCAAACTCTGCTGATTTGGATTGGTTTTTGCTGAGTTCACCAGATAGAGTATCTTGGGCCGTCAGTGAAAAAATAAGTTTTGACTCCTCCCCTACGCGTCATTTCCGGCATTCTTAATTTTTTTCGTTATTCCCTGTCGACGAAATGGACAACTCCAACATTGTGTCAGGTGCTCTGTCTTGCTGTGCTGGCTTGCCACGGTACTTGTTGGGTGGGCATGTGGAGCTGCATCTGGTGTAGTTTCAACCCACGGTTTGCTTTTGAAGTGTTGGGCTGTGAGAGATCTTCCCTCGGGTGACTGTTCCCGCGTGGTGGTGGTTCTTTTTTCTTCACCAACCGTTGTGCCGCGCGATTAGAAGGCGTCTGTGCCGCGTGCGGGTCTTTCCTCCTCTCTCTCTCTCTCTTCCTCTCTCTCTCTTTTTTTTGTCTTTATGTGTATTGTGTAGACCATTTTAGGTCCGGTTCCCAGCCGCCCCACCGACTGCCCTGTCAGGTGGCAGATTCATGTTTTTTTTTTTGGCTTTTGCCGTTCGAAACTTGGTGCTGCTCCCATGTGGGATTGCTCAGTTTTTGTTCGCTTGTACCGGTACTTTCAGGTGAATTTCAAATGAGATCTGAGATGATTGAGGCGAGGGAGCGCGAGCGCCCCTTCTGGGCGGAAAGGAGGTGAGAGTGATGGATGGAGAACAGACGCGAACTCGCGTGGATGGCCATTGAGAGGTTTTATTGTTTTTCTTAGTAGAAGTCCGGTCAAGCACCCAGCTGGAGATGTGACGTATGGTGACCAGTACGATCGAGTCCCACCGACTCCAGGACAGCATCTCCGTAAGAAGACATGTACTACTACTACCCGAACCCTTACTTCTTCGAATTTATCCCCTCGCAGACTTTTGTTGTCTATGACCTGAGCTTTGGTTCTTGATCATCGCGTCCTCCTTCCCATGCTTCGATTTTTTTTAACCTTATACCGACCGCAACGCCCGCGTTCTTTTTCCCCCTGGTTTCTTTTGTTTCTCGCTCCCACCACTGACGACAGGGTAAACCCCACATCTGTGTGGAGCGTCTACAGACCACCAAGGGCTTACCACCCTTTTCTGCGAACCTCGCTACCAAACCACCACTGGCTCCGCCCTGCAGTTTCACACCCCAATGAACTTGGAATTACAACTCACTTTGTCCATGAATCCCTACTCGTCATCTGTCCAACCATTTTTCTATACCATGACCCATACCTTTCTATGTGCTCAATATTGCGCTTTTTTCTTGTTGTCGTGTGCTGACCTCCCTTCTTGCTTTTAGCCTATTTCTTTCCTGCGTCATTTTTTATGGGTATGTGGTCCGTCTTGTGGGATGGTAGACGAAAGTCTCCGTCCCCCTGCAAAAGTTTAAGGGTAAACCTGGTGGACTCCTGCCACTTGTGGACATCTCTTGAGCGGCCCGGCCTTCTTTTTTTTTTCGTCCCTGGACCCATCTACGCGATTTTTTTTCCGACAGTTGTTTTGGTTCATCTGGCGGTTGTCCAACTCGGTGGGGGGTCGTACCTGTTGGACCAGAAACAGGCGCACTGAATCTCCATTGATTTGTAGTCTGATCCCCCCCTCCCTTTTTTTCGCACCTTATGCGGGCACTTTAAGCTCTTTAGGGGTGTGTTCCCCCCGGTGTGTTCACGTGAGCGTGTCTTCTTCTGGAGTTATCGCTGGAGTTGTTGACTAGCAATGCGAGGATGGGGGGGGCGGGGGGGAAGGAGGGGGGGGGTGCGGGGGGAGTGGGTAAGGGGGGCGCAGTCAGTCTTCCTCCTGCTGTCACCGACAAGCGCTTCCCTGAGGCCGGACCCGACCCACGTTTGCGGGCGTGGCCTCCCTACACACTCTTTCTATTTATTTCAATCCATGGAGACCCCTGGCCGG
>JADBJO010000419.1:255000-282500 GCA_016801955.1 Conus betulinus | reverse complement strand
ACCAGGGGGAATACCACCAGCGTATTTGCCATCCCACCTCCCCACCACCACTCCCTCGTCATCGTTACTGTTCACCTGCACACACACACACACACACACACACACACACACACACACACACACACACATGTCCAATCAAAGACAATCCTGGCACAGGCATGTGTTGCTGTGCATCACAATAGCTGGTCAAATACACGTGACATGAACTCACCCTCGCCATAGATATGAAAAAGGCATCAGCACTGTGGTAGCCATTACAGCAGGACAGGAAGGACCACAATATTAAAGTGTGTGTGTGTGTGTGTGTGTGTGTGTGTGTGTGTGTGTGTGTGTGTGTGCAGCGCGCACCCTCATCACAATCCTTTCAGTTGGATATACAGTCTATATTTACTCAGTGAATACAAATAATGAAAAAAAAAAAAAAAAACTGGTTAAGTCTATTTCCTGCACAGATATATGACGTATCTACAGTTCTCTTTAGACGTGTTGCAAAATAAGAATGATGATTTTTGAGCACACACACGCACGCACGCACACACACACACACACACACACACACACACACACACACACACACACACTTTTCCTTTTCAAAGAGCTGGTAGCAGTTATACTGTACTGCATATGCCGTGTACATCCACACTTCTGTAGTATTTCGTCCTTCCTATTCTCTTCGCCTGGCCCTCACGGGAATGAAACATTTTGTCTACCAGGTTGTCAAGACTATTGCTTGTCCCACATACTGGGCCACTGCTTGCCATTGCCACATTCAATCTTATGGCCCCAAACCCTGCAAGGAAACCTCAAAACCTATTTCATTCCTATGTCTCAAGCCCCAGCAGTACAGTTCATTATGGTCTTTCATTCCCAAGGCTCCAAACCCCGGAAACTCATTAACACCTTCATCCCTATGACCCCAAAGCCCTGGCAGTACAGCTCATTAACACCTCATTCCTATGGTCCCCAAAGCCCTGCAGTACAGCTCATGGTCATTCCCCAAACCCTGGCAGTACAGCTGACTAACGCCTTCATTCTTATGGGCCCCAAAGCCCTGGCAGTACAGCTCATTAACGCCTTCATTCCTATGGCCCACAAAGCTCTGGCAGTACAGCTCATAAAACCTTCATTCCTATGGTCCCCCAAACCATGGCAGTACAGCTCATTAACGCCTTCATTCCTATGGTCCCCAAAGTCCTGGTAGTACAGCTCATTAACACCTTCATTCCTATGGTCCCCCAAACCCTGGCAGTACAGCTCATTAACGCCTTCATTCTTATGGCCCCCAAAGCCCTGGCAGTACAGCTCATTAACATCTTCATTCCTATGGTCCCCAAAACCCTGGCAGTACAGCTCATTAACGCCTTCATTCCTATGGCCACCCAAAACCCTGGCAGTACAGCTCATTAACGCCTTTCATTCCTATGGCCCACAAAGCCCTGGCAACGCAAAAATTGTGTGTGACACCCAGTATTGTCTGGTCTCTGCCGTACGTTAGCTGCGTGTTGACAATCTTGAAAATGTCCACTTTATCATTCTGCACTCTGGAGATGTCCACTCCGTCCACTCCATTCCGTCACCTCCCACTTTCCACTCAGCCACCGCCATCAGCGTTAGCTCTCTTCGTGTGAGCAGCAAGTCATGTGGAGCAGCAAAGAAGTCATTCATTCGTGATGCCTGCCACATGTGGTACTACCAAGTGAAACTATGAGGTCGCCGACCGTCGCTGCCCTCGTTGATATACGAAATTGTGACAGCTTCAACGTTAAGAGCTATGAACTGAATTGTAAAAAATTACTTCTCTTCACGTCAGCGCCGCACTTATTTTGACGTCATTCCATCACCGCCACTCTCCTTTGACGTCATTCCATAAGCGGCACACTCTCATTTTGACGTCATTCCATCTCATACATTCTCGTTACCACGAGCGAGCAGCTCCGAGACCAACAAGTGCCCCCAGATCAGTCAGCTGTACTTCTTTGTTAGCTCAAAAGATGATGGGCGGGCTGGTTTAACACCTGCTCTCTGAAACGTCCGATTGTGTCAGCACGGTTGAATTGTGAGTGTTGTGTTCTGTTTGTCAGGCTGGGGGTTGTTTCCTAGCCTGTCTGTCCATTTGTATGTCTTGTTTTAACCGGACTTTGGGCTACCAGACTAAGCAGCATGCTCATGGAACTATTGCATTTACTGCGCCGATGTGAAACTGCCTCATACCTAGTATTAAAGCCGTTTGAGTCTTTTATCTCCCGTGATTTCTATGACACTGTCCAGAATCACCGCTACACGTACGTTCAGAACATCGAAACATACTGCAGATTTCTTTTTTTGCCCCAGCAAAATTCTTGACCGACTTGCAGGTGACAGGTCACGTAACAGTGCTCTAACGGCCAGGATGTAAAAAGCACATCTATACACGCTGGGGGGAAAAAATCTTACAGAGAGACAGCCAAAAGCCTCCAGACAACAAGCAGATAATGAGGACAGATTTTGATGTCTCCACCACTCTGTTGTTTGCTGAAATGTCCTCTCCGTTTGCTCCTAGGCACTGGTAACCTGGAAACAAGGCCCTTGACCCTGCCAAGATCGTTACTGGGTCATCTGTTGACGTCTCTCCGATGCTGACGGGGATGGATTGAGCATGTGGACAGGAAGTCTCATGAGATCAACCACTGAGGTACTGTGATGAGTTTGAAGTTCATGATCTTGCCCATGGCATAAGAAATTTTCTTCGATTTTCACCGCTCAACTGCATGTTAGAGAACATTTCTTAACATTCGCTGATCATTACTTGGGTTGTCTCTCTCTCTCTCTCTTTTTTTTTTTTTGTGTGTTAAGTTTTCAGTGTGTGTGTGTGTGTGTGTGTGTGTGTGTGTGTGTGTGTGTGTGTGTGTGTGTGTGTTTTTCCGATGCCTTTTTTGTCATATTTTCGGAGGACAAACTTCATCAAAAGAAAGTTTGTTTGTCCTTTTTCTCCCTTATGCCTTAAGCTGCATCTGTATGCTCTGTCCCCATGTCTTTCAGGTTCATCCATTTTTTTTTTTCATTCAAAATACGAGTTTTGAAGTTATTCATTGTGTGTGTGTGTGTGTGTGTGTGTGTGTGTGTGTGTGTGTGTGTGTGTGTGTGTGTGTGTGTGTGAACAAATGTTTCCGTGATGCTGTTACCCATGAATTTGGTCGTTAATTTTTTTTAAATTAGCAGCAAAGATATCTTGCTCTTCTTCTGCACTTACTTTTACTTTTCTCTGTGTGTGTGTTGTGTGTGTGTGTGTGTGTGTGTGTGTGTGTGCGCGCGCGCGTGTGTGTGTGTGTGTGTGTGTGTATATATGCGCGCGCGAACCTCGCACCCCTACCCCCATCCGCGCTCGCATATCTCTCTCTCTCTCTCTCTCTCTCTCTCTCTCTCTCTCTCTCTCTCTCTGTTTCATTCAATTATTTAGTTGTTGCAAACTGAACACGCCTTCCTCGAGACTGCCGCAAACAAACAACGTTTTGAATATCTGTGTTGCCGCCACTCAGAGGAAGAAACCCCATGGTTAAGCCTCCGTTGTCTATGTTTGTGCTTGGTTCCTTGAGGCTGTCTTTTGTAGCTTCCAGCTTCCACATGTCACAACTTTTATGACGGTGGGACGCCCCCCTCTTCTTTACGTATTCCACTGTCCATTTCCATAGCATCTAACGCTGCCACTGTTGCCTTTTCTTTCAAAACAGTAACCGTGATCAGATCTAACATCTCTTTAAGTTGGGCTGATTAGTGATCAGAAATTATTCTTTTGGGGGTCTTTTTTTTGTTTTTTTTTGCTGCGGTCATCCTCGGTACACTTTCGATCTAAATTATTGAATTTTAGAGCTAGATGCTGTCACAGAAATACCTCTCTCAATTTGACGAAGAGCGGCACCTCAGCTTGGAACACTAGATTGAAGTTCATCTTTTCGAAGCAATTGAAGCCGACTTTTTTTTAGTGTGTTTGTAAATGTGTTTGCATGAATCTGTTCCTAACTCTGGCAGGCGTTCAGCGTGTACCTTTCATAGGCTACCTTGTATTGCCAATTCGCCCGTGTCGTTGCAGACATTATTTGTGCATTGCCGAGAGCCAACACAGCGCAGCCAGCGAGCGCATGGGACCATCTTTTGTTGCAGTGATTACCTTTGACATCTGCGAGATGCTTCTGTTTGTGCATTCACTGTCTGCCGAAGATAAGTGGCGTTCTGTTTCTGGGAAACACGCAGAAGTTATGAAAAGTATTTCTTCAGTAAATTCCCATGTCCCGATTCTGTTATCGATTTTTTAGTTTTTTTTTTTTTTTTTTTATCATAACAGAAGACGAATCTGCCACGACATGTAGAATTTTATATTCACCGTAAAGTTTACAAAATGGTTTTCTGTGCGTTTCGTCTTGCCCGTTCAAAAATAGATCAAGCGATCTTTGATGTAATTTCTTTCTTTCCGTGTCTCATCTTCCCTGCCATTTCAGGGGCACTACACCCACGCTGCTCTTTCCGGCTTCCCGCCCACAGCCCGACCCGCGCTTATCCCGCCGCAGCCACGGTACCGGCAATTCACAGGGAGCATAAGGCATCTTACATGCTGCCGAAACGATAAGGCTGTGTGCAATGGAGAACGTTCTGATCCAACGTACCTGTGCTAAACCCTACGGACGACATTGGGCTAATGGGTAGGTCAGACATCTAATACGTCGTAGCCACGAGACAATTCTTCAGTTCTCTCATCTTTGTTGTCAGTTCATTTATCCGTCAGCTTAAACTCATGCGTAGTGTGGTATCGAAACTTAGCGGATGTGGTGTAGCGTATGTGGACTAGTGCGCACGCGGTGACGCCTCCTTTATGAAAATGACACTGAGATTGACGACAATTATTGCTTAGACGCAGAACCAGCTTCAGTGATCTCTCCCTCCGGAGTGTGCACCGCCGTGTCTGTTCAACGACAATCCCCCATGATCCCTTGCTAATATCGTCAACCTCGACACAAATGTGAAAGCATAGACTCGGTGAAGAATCGAAACTGAAGTGCTATGAAAGAAGGGCATGAAGGGCCACAGAATTAGATGTTTTCAGCCCTGATCGATGAGGATGAGGATGAGGATGAAGCAGTGTGGTTTTATTTTCGGCCTGAGACTGACAGACAGGGCTGTACTTTACGCTTACTTTCATGATATTCACCCGCGTCAAGCAGGCCCAAGAGACACAGACAACTGCAATGCTTGTCTGGAAATTTAAGCAACGCTCTTAGAGACTCATCCTTATGTGGATGAAATTTGACAGCGTGGCTCCAGTCCTCCCAGTCCAGGCGGTAGCAAACTCACTCTCTGGGGAGTTGCCTGTCGGGGCAGAAAAAAAAAATCCACCAAATACATGGTTTTCATGGAAATCGAACCCACCATCTCCCAGCCAGGAATTCTTCATGTCCAGCATTGCACCCTGACGGCTGGTACCTTTGATTTGATGTTGTTTATTGATTTGTCAGAGCTGCGCAGAACGGGCGCACCAGTTCTGAAGTACACCACTTCTTTCAATGTCTGCCTGATCACAAAGGCTGTTGATTGCTGAGTGTTGTCTGGAGCGGCGGACCCAGTTTGCACACGCTGCTCACTGATCTGGCTTTTATGTCGCACACATAACAAAAGCTGTGATGTGTTTACCTGGATCATACCGCTGTCCTTTCGTTATCCTACGTAGTTTCCATTCGTTTGAGAGTCTGCAAGAGTAGCTTAGGACGTCGGCAGAAAATAGGGGGCAGGGTTGAAGGGTCACAGCACGAACTGTTGAGGAGGCGTCGTGGTAGATGTTCCGGTACAAAATGTCATCCCGTTACCGAGTGTCGCCCGGGTGACATTGTGTACCAGCAGGTTTCACGTTCACCTTGTGCAATATTATTTACCAGCATGTTACTTCCATGTATACCGCTTGTTAATATACGGTTTTAAAGCAGCTGCGTCCGGTCATATACTATGTGATCTAGCTGTAAAAACTGAGGAAAGGGAGGTGCCTTTGCTTAAATTTTCATCCCCGAGGGATTTTAATTTAGCATCTCAGTTGAAAACAAACAAATAAACCTATCGAAAACAAAACAGATGGTCAGTCATTTTGCAAGGTTAGCCTAGGCTCGTATGGGGCTGACCACTCGTTCCAGAAATTAGCAAAGACACAAGTACACCAACATACCCCCAATGCAATACCGTATAGTAAGTTCTATTCGTCTTCGTCGTCGCAATCGGCGGGTGAGGAAGGCTTTGGTTTGTTTGTTTGTTTATTTGTTTGTGTGTTTGTTTTTGGTGTTTTGTTTGCTTGTTCCTTTGCCTGTTTGTTTATCTATTTTCACAGCTACAGAACACAAACACAGTCAGATCTGCCGGAGCCTACACTTACTTTCTTACCATGCCCACCATCATAGCCTCCACATTGGAATTGGTCACTACGTTGTCGAAACTGCCACTTCTGATAGCATTATGATGTGGGTGCTGGTGTTCACCCTTATCTGTCTACTTTCTGATAGCAACACGATGTGGGTGCAGGTGTTCACCCTTATCTATTTCAACATGTACACCACTATCACTCTAAAAGTGGCCGATCACACCTCACGACATCTTGTCCCACAGCGGACATCAATATCTGTCCTGCCGGTACAAAATGTCTCCTGTGTACCAGATTGCATCTTGCACCTCAACGTCGGTCTGGAATGTGTTGCGGGGTAATATTTTGTTTCGGGATGACACACTTTGTATCGTAACGGCGGAACTGAATGCTTCCGGGTTATATTTTGTACCGCCACATAAGAGATCAGGGATGGGCAGAAGTTGAGAGAGGGGAGGGGGGGAAGGGATAGGAGAGGTGGGGGGGGGGGAGAGAGAGAGACGGGTGAGGGTCTGGAAGGTGGAAGAGAAAATGGAGAGTCTGACCAAGGCAGTGAGTTTCCTGGCCACTTTCACAGAATCACCGCGCGCGCTTGCATCTTCAGGCCTGAAGAATCCAGCAAGTAGACACAGCAGTCCAGCACATTGCCTGAGAACTGCAAAAGACAAAACAGTGAGATACGGTCAGTGTTCAGTAATGAAAAAAATATATATATCTGATTCAAGTGTGATGGAGAGAGAAAAGACACATTTGTCTCTCTCTCTCTCTCTCTCTCTCTCTCTCTCTCTCTCTCTCTCTCTCTCTCTCTCTCTCTCTCTCTCTCTCTCTTCGCGCTCGCTCGTTCGCTCTCTTATATCTTTTACTGTTTTGCTGGTTTTTGTAATTATTATACAAAACCGAAATCCTAACAAAGAAAAATAAAGTTCAAAAGTGCACGGTTAGATTGATTTCAGAATCATCAAAGCAACTGATATCAACGAAAGCACACAATTCTTTTGTAATTAAATTCCACAGGCGTCCTGTTTCCTGGAGACTAAAGTAATTCTAAACCAGTGTCATCTGTTACAATAGGATTACAACTCTTACACTACACTGTCTCTTTTTGAGATATTTCTGACCTACAGACCCGCCTGCATCCTTTTGTTCTTCACTTGACTGGTTTTGTTGTTGTTGTTGTTTCTGTTTTGTTTTGTTCTGTTTTTTTTTTTTTTCACGAAACAAAAAAAATCACAAACGGGATAACGAGTGTTTTTTTCCCCCTTATGGGAGATTTTACAATTGGGGTGGAAATGTCCTCATTCTGTTAGTCATGCGTAAACTGCTTTCATCTCTCTTTTTGGAACAGAATATTGTAATCAGTGTCCGCCCATGTGACAATCGCGCGCCAATCCTTGTCCCTTTCCGTTCCTCCCTAACCATTATATGCATGGATGCTTGTGTGTGTGTGTGTGTGTGTGTGTGTGTGTGTGTGTGTGTGTGTGTGTGTGTGTGTGTGTGTGTAAGGGGGGGGGGGGGAGGGCGAGGGGAACGATAGGGAACCGGTGGAAGAGCAAGAGAGAGAGAGAGAGAGAGGGGGGGGGGGGGGGGGGGGGATGGACGAGGGGTGGTAGAAGGTGGGGTGCAGAGAAATGGAGAGAGGCTGTGGGTGGGTAGCGGGGGTGCAGTATGAAAGTTGGTGAGTAGATAATTGTAGGGCTTCCTCGCTGCCTCCAGACCGTTACATCCCCGACAGATGATTACTACATTCATTCACCTGAGATCCATTAGTAGCAATGAAGAATTGAAACCACAGGTATTTTAGAGGGGCAGCAAAAATAGTATCAGCGCTATATATAGTGTAAGTATCTTCATCCCTGTTGATTGGAGTTAACAGGTCCGTGCATATGAGTTAAAGTGTAATTTCTGTGTGGAATGAAATCTGATGGTGCGTGTATGGTTACTGTCTGTGTGTGTGTTGCATTGAAGTTTCAGTGGTCATCAAAATGCAAAGGTTTTTGGTTATGTTTATATCTTTGGTTCAACGCAGTGACTCACCATTATATGAATGTGCTGCCATAGAATGCGTTTCCTTTCAACAGTGGACAAATAAAGTGTGCTATGCATTATGAATGATGCAAGTAAATCTGTTTGAAATCAGCTTATCGATGCAGGTTAACAATTCTTCCCTCATTATAGTAATGACTTCGCAAAGATTTGATAATTGAGAAAAAAAATTGAAGATGAAGTAAATGGGAAAAAACAAATGCAGGTTAGTAAAATTCTTCCAAAAGAATTATGCCTAACAAAGAAAATAAAAAATCGCAAAAAAATCAAAAAACAACTGTATCAACAACAAACAAAATTGAAATTCGCAAAGATACACGTCTCTTTGAAAGAAAAATTAGGAAACCCCAAAAAAAAAAAAAAAAAAAAAATTGTGTCTGTGGTTTTCTTGGTGTGTGTGTGTAAAAGAGGGGGGGGGGGGGGGGAAAAACGAGAGGGAAAAAACGGGGGGGGGGGGGGTGGGAGGGGCGAGGGGAACGACTAGGGAACGGTTGGAAGAGAAGAGAGAGGAGACGGAGAGAGAGAAAAAAAAAAAAAAAAAAACGTGGATAAAGTAACAGCAAAAAATAGATGAAGTAAAACAGGGAAAGTTGATTGGAGGTAACAAAATCATAAACCGTATGAAAAAACCATCACTAGCTGCAGTTTAAAAAAAACTAAATACGCAGGATCTCTCAAAACAACATTATATGAAAAAAAAACCATAGAATGCGTTTCTTTCAACAGTGGACAATAATAAAAGTGTGCTATGCATTAGAAGATTGCAAGGGTAAAATCTGTTTTGAAAAAAAAAAAAAACTATATATATATAATGCTGAACACTAAGTAGTGGGGGAGGAAAAAACAAAATGCAGGTGTTAAATTCTTCCATCTTATAGTAATAATGAATTCGCAAAAGATTTGAAATATGAGGAGAAACAAAATTGAAGATGAAGTAGGAAATGGGAAGGAAGTGTATAGCATAAATATGAAAAAACCTTCACTAGATGCCCAATGAGGAAAAACTTGCAATCCCTCTCGTAGGCAGATTTATATGTATCGCCTTATATATAAGAAAAAAAACTGCAGGAATCGAAAATCCCAAGTGCACAAAAAAAAGTCATAGATAACACAAGTCTAAAATGACGTTATTTGCATGGAACAAGTGTGTGTGTTGACTAAAGATATGACGATGAGAAGGCAGTCTTTGTCCTGCTCTGAACAAAGGCTCTCAGTATGCATGCCTTTTTTCTTAAACGGATTTCCACCACTCTCCATGCACACACCACGTCTGACCCCCTTCCTCTCTCACCACCTTTCTCACAGTTTCTCACGCATTCCATTTGTGTCTCAACACAACTGTGCCCACTGCCTAAATATTGAAAAAGCTATTGTGATTGGCGTAATATGGGGAATTATTGCGTTGAATCAAAGATTAAAAAACTAGGAAATAAAGAAAAGGAAAAAAAAAAAAAAAAAAAAAAAAAAAAAAAAAAAAAAGCTTGTTTTTGGATACCTTCCCTCACGCCGTTCAGATTTTGCTACGGCAATGAAACCCGCCATGCTTGATATGAATGTTCAAATTGCCTTTTTTTCCCTTTCCTTTTTTTCTTCTCACCCCTCCCGGCTAGCATCGGTTAATGGTCTGCTCTAGAGTCTGGCGATAGCTCGATGAAATCATGTCTGCATGCCTTGCCGATGCTGTGTGGATTTATTTTAGGAAAAAAAAAAGAAAACAAAAGAAAAAAAAAAAAACAAACAAACAAACAAACAAAAACTTTCACTTGAACCCTCCGTCCTGTACAAAAGACTGTGACGTCACCGAATTACCTTTACCTCGCGCTTCATCTCGGTCAAGACTGCTGAAACGAAACTAAAAGCAGGACAAACTGCGACGTTAACCACATCTATAATGACTCTTACCGAGCTGATGTCTAAACAGCACATCGGAGAACAGTCTTTAGGCTGCATGTTTCCAACAGTTGCAGAGGTCCATGAAAAGGGAGCGTACCGATGCTCCCTCGGCTCCGTACCCTCCTCGCTCCATATTCCGCCTGCTCAGTACTCCTCTTTCTTGTCATGCTCGATACTCCCCCCCCCCAAATTCCCCTCGCTCGACATTCCCTTTATTCTATGTTTCACCTTCTTGATACCACCCACCCCCCCTCCATCTCCCCGACTCCAAAACAAAGCTCTCTTGTTTCCGAGGAGGTGGATACGAAAGGACATCATTCTTATACCAAGCTAAAGACCACGCTCACACGAAAAGACACACATGCCACAGACAGGGGAGAGTACAGGGCAGGGGGAATATCGATCATGGTATCTTTTGATACAGGTATTGAGCTAACCCCATAAAATGTGGGTGCAATCACTTTGAACACGCTGGTCTGACTTGAGTCATACCCTCAGTTATCGAAACACAAGTAGATTCGGGCTCAATTCTGTAGCTATGGACGAACGTTCACATGATAGTGGCCACACGTGTGTGTGTGTGTGTGTGTGTGTGTGTGTGTGTGTGTGTGAATGGGAAACAGAGAGAGGGTATGCATGGTAGTATGTTATCATTGAAAACCTTCGACGGAAATAAAATGTGTGTCAAGAACATGTTGTAGAGAAAAGGGCGAGATTAGCATACGATGTTTCTGTGAGGGTGCGGACAATTTAATAATTCATAAATACAGCACGCCTGAGAAAACACAAAGTGAGTGTAAAAAAAATTATCAATTTCAAAGGGCAAAGGGGTGTGAGCGCGTCGAAACAAAAGTGCCGCACATGTGTGAGAGGGGAACAGACGTTGGGAAACGGAGGGGGAGAGATAGTGTTACACACACACACACACACACACACACGCACACACACACACACACATACGAGCACGCGCGCACACGTACGAGCACACACACACACACACACACACACACACGTACGAACGCACGGACGCACGCACACACACACGCGCGCGCGCGCGCGCACACACACACACACACACACGCACACAAAACACACGCCCGCAGAGGCAGACAGCGGCACCTAAAATAAATGGGGCAGATCAATAGACAACCAGGGACAATCCGGTTCACTTGCCGTTTACTCTCACCTGACCAAAGGCCCAGGGCCTGAAGCGCGGTGCAGTCGCCGTGCCGACAAAGACGCAGCCCGTGTCGTTCAGTACATATTCCTTCAGCTCATCCCTCGTTCTCTTTATACACCACATCCTCTGCAACACACACACACACACACACACACAGAGTCAAACACAAACACACACGCGCGCGCGCGCGCACGCACGCACACACATCTATCTATCTACTATCTGTCTATCTATCAAGCTGTCTGTCTGTCCGTCTATTTATCTATCGTGCTATCGTTCTATCTACAGATATGTTAATCCTAAGTGTTACAAAGTAATTTTATCATGGCTGTGTGTTACCTCTAGTGACAGGCTCCCAGGCCAGGCGGTGATTGTGGTTGGGAATAGTTTCATGCAACATTACTGCTCGCGTTCATGGTTTTCGACTGTGTGTTGCAAGCAACGTCAGTAAGAGCGGGCATTGTCCAGGCATGTGGCTGCAAATCCTTTTCTCCTTCTTCTTCTTCTTTCTTTCGTTTTTTAGGCCGATTCTCCCTCAGTCTTCCACCGGGGAAAACACGTTACAAATGGGAAACATACACACGCATACTTTTTCATAGCTTATGTGTCTCTCCAAAGCTGACATTCGGGCAGGCAATTATGTTTAAAAAAAAAAAAAAAAAAAAAAAAAAAAAAAGCTCTGGGCCTTTCAAGACATCAAGTCAGCACAAAAACTAAGTTTCAGCATTGCGTTTCCTTCTATCCTGTAATGTAAGCATTCTTTCTTTCTTTCTTCCTTTCTTTCTTTCTTTCTTTCTTTCTGCTTTCTGCATATGCAGGCTGATACTCCTGCGGACACTGCCTGTATAGACAGGCTGTGGAGAAATGTGCGTATGGCCGTGTTCTATCCCGCCATTAAGGCAGCCATACTCCATCTTCGGGGAAGGTGCATGCTATGTGTAACGTTTCATCCATACAAACGACCAAACTGGCCTTCTCTTCCGAAAGTTGGTGATGATGGGATTTTACATGTGTGCAAGATGTTGTGCGTGCGTTCACACACGGAACCTCGGTTTAAAGTCTCATTCGAAGGACGGTGTGGGGAATGGAGACGGAACCAATGTTAACTCCGAGGGAAAATCCCCCTGTACCGAAATTCGAACCCGCAACCCCAGGATCACGAGTCCGGCGCTCTACCAATGTAAGCATTTTAGACATAGGTTAACAGTCCATCTAATCGGTCTTGTAATAAATAAACACTATGTTTGTAAACTTTTCTCTTTATAACTCTTCAAAAAGTAACCTCCCCTGTGCCCACCATTGATCCAACGATTAACTGTATTTCTGAAAGTACACCAGGTCACTTCCGTTTCCGGTGACCTCACCTTGACACCAGGGATTAAACAGGATGTACATCCAGCTCCACCAGTCCAGGCTCGAACTCGCTACTCCCTTCCTGGAGACACTGAGACCGATGATCCATTTGCCTACGATGCTGTAAGGGCCAGTGAACTCGTTGACCACCAGGCTTTGTTTTGTCTTCCTGATCAGGCGGCTGCCCCATTTGTACAGGTTGTCTTCTTCGTCTGACAGGAGGAACGAGACTCGAGTACGTTTACTTTCTGTTGGTAGCGGGCCTGTAGGGGAAAAAGAATAACGCGTAGATATGTTTTTTCGATGGTTTCTTTTAAAGAAAGCTTGGTAAGGGGGTGGGGGCAAGCGAGTGTGTCTTTGGATGTGTGTTCGTGTGTGTGCGTTTGTTTGTGTGCGTGTGTGTGTATGTGTGTGTGTGTGTGTGTGTGTGTGTGTGTGTGTGTGTGTGTGTGTGTGTGTGTGTGTGTGTGTTGTTGTTGTTGTGTGTTTTGTTGTTGTTGTTCTTCTTCTTCTTCTTCTTCAATTTAACGTCTTCCCACTTAACGTGATTGCAGACAGATTGCGTAATGGTGTGTGTGTGTGTGTGTGTGTGTGTGTGTGTTGTGTGGTGTGTGTGTGTGTGTTGTGTGTGTGTGTGTGTGTGTGTGTGTGTGTGTGTGTGTGTGTGTGTGTGTGTGTGTGTGTGCACGCGCGTGAGTGTGTGTGTGAAGTTATGTGTGTGCGCGCGCGCGTGTGTGTGTGTGTGTGCGCACGCGCGCGCGCGTGCGTGTGTCGGTGCGTGAAATGTGCCCATACTTCAATGTCTTAAGCATATACAAGGACATAAGACGAAACAAGAAAATAGAAAAGGTTAATTTATCTTCCCCCTTCGTACTAGCTTCTGCAGTGACTTTGAAAAGACACCCAGTCCATGCTCCACATGTTCCAACAATCATCATATTTCCTCCAGATCAGCAACCGTTCAACCTAGGTATCTCTTACAGTGCTTAGTCAGTCATTAGAATCTTTGCGCTTTACGTTTCTCAACACGCTCAGTGAACTCAGACCTCAGAACTAAGAAAACCTTTACTCGATAGAGGATCGAGATTTGAAACGGAGCCTATTCTTTCAATCTGTCCTTGCTAAATTATGCGATAAGATTAACAAACAGCGATAAAGATTTTTTTTTTTAAGGAAGAGAGAGAGAGAGAGAGAGAGAGAGAGAGAGAGAGAGAAGAGAGAGAGAGAGAGACGCAGAACGCACGAGAAAAACAACAAACACACACACCACACACACACACACACACACGCACACACACGCACGCACACTTGTATGCAAAGGCTTGACAAACAGTATGCATATATACGCAATCAGAAAGATATCAATGCTATAAAACAGCGATAAAAAATAGGGGGGGGTGTGGGGTGGGGGGGGGGGGGGGGGGGGGGGGGGGGGGGGGGGGGGGGGGGGGGGTTGGGGGGGGGGTGGGGGGGGGGGGGGGGGGGGGGGGGTGGGGGGGGGGGGGGGGGGGGTGGGGGGCACCTGGAGACCTGTACCGATTCCCCAACATTCTCACCGGTCTGAAAGGTAAACCGAAGGTCCTGGTCTTCGCTGGAATAATCCTGGGTGAAGTGGACCTCGATTTTAAAGGGCTGGCCTCTCCTCACCACCAGGTAGGGCTTGGACTGCTTGACGACATCAAACTCATCGGTGTGGGTGGTCTACGGCGTTGCTGTCCACCAGCAGGTCCACCGACTTCACGAACTGCAGAAAAAGGTTCTGCACTTCCTTCCGGTTGGGCCGGTTAGGCTGCACAGGTTGTACCACTGGTTGCACTGGTTGTGCTGGCTGCACTGAGGATGAGTTGTTCCCTGTTGAAGTAGAATGTTGAGGAACGGAGATTATGAAAACTATAGCTATATCAACGACAAGCAATGCATATGCCAATGGCTTAGTGCGGTTGAGAAAAGTTAAGAAGTAGAAAACAGAAACATGAGTAGAAAATAATAGCATGATAATATGCGATGAATTATCAAAAAGTAAAAGCATTCAATGTTAATACATGTAAGACTAACATAACACACTACTGCCTAGAAAAGGATTAATTCGAAATTGAAAAGAGACAGCACTTACCACAAACCGTTAAATTTTCCTGAAACAGCAATCCTCTGTTTTAAATAGAATAGGTTCTTATCTGGAAGGATGTCAGTGTACTAAGAATCTTCAGAAAAAAAAAAGCTGTGAGCTTTTTGAAATGTACTATCAGCAATAAGTCACACTGCGAAAAACCAGACTAAAGTTTCTTGAAAAACAGGGGGGGGGGGGGGGGGGGGGGGGGGGGGGGGGGGGGGGGGGGGGGGGGGGGGGGGGGGGGGGGCTGATATATGCAACGATTTTAGACGACACACAGCGGATGAAACATCAATACCTCTATGAACGAGACAGCGGAATTTGTATATTCATTCATTTACAAATACTCGGCCAAGTCTCTGAAGAAAAATTACTAGTGTTGATGATTATTCAGTAAAACATCAAATGGAGCTGCTGCTTTTTTTTTTGCTGAAAAAAAAGCAGGCTTCTTCACAGACTGGCAGTATGAGAGCAGCGGTGGCCATTTCGATGTCTAAATTAACATCTAGATCTCCAACTTTGAAACAACTAAGATCTGGAAAGTAAGCATGATGAGGCGACTCTCCTGTTAGCAGCATGAGCGACAACAGGTCCCCAGTTTTGTCACCGGCGCCAACACGTTTGTTATGTACTTGCCAGTTCTTAATATGGTGCAGGATATACACAGGAACAGGTGTAAAGAATGTGAACAAAATAATAATAATAAATAATAGTAATTTTCTAGAGGAGCAGATCGGCACCGTTTTATATCATAAGCGAACGTTTCATGGATGTTTGCAAGTGACCAACACTGGCATCCGTACACATACATCTCCCACAGATTGTAATTCCAATTCTTCCAGATGAAACCGATTCACAGGCGGTTCTATCCTTTTGTTTCATCTGGTCTTTTGCCCCCGACCCCACCCCTCGTCCCCCACCCCCCACCCACGCCCCGACCACGAGGGCCTTGTATACCTGACTGTTCAACTCACCTGATGTGGGTGGTGCTGAATCAGAACTGTGTAAAATAGTTCACGATGTCATCGTTGCTGTCTCCAGCCGATATCATGGACCGTACGTTGGCCACGATGTCGCCGTTCGTTGGCTTCGGCTACGACGACGCTGCGTCCCTGGTCTCTCCGACTTCTAGAGGTCATCCTGTATACTGTCAATAGTAATGTAGGTTTGTGGTAAATGGCAATATTTAAACTTGGTTACATACACAAGGCACACAGATGCAGTCGACACAGCTGACGGTACATTTACAGATTTACTTCGTTAGAGTTGAAGATGGTGATTCAGTAGGTGATACATCGACTCAGTTTTGTGTCATTCCCTGGTTACCATACTACTGTATTATGAAATGTGAAAAGTTATATCTTCGATTTGTTGTTGTTGTTTTGTGTTGTTGTTTTTCCTTTATATATATATATATATATATATAATATATATATATATAATATAGAGAGAGAGAGAGAGAGAGAGAGGAGAGAGAGAGAGAGAGGAGAGAGAGAGAGAGAGAGATGGGTAAACGAACGCAACGAATCATAAATGGAAATACATCGACATGACGTGTTCGTGCAGAACGCTACTCCATTCTAATCTAGTCCATTCTAATCGATCAGGGAGTGTACCTAGAAGCAAAAACATTAAAAGTTCTTTTTTTTTTTTTAAAACGAAATATAACAGAAATTGTAAGTTTGCTAACGCTGCAATATCTTCAGGTTTTTCATCTGACCTAGTCTTCAGACATCACGGTTACTGTCAGATGAAACACGACACCACCAGAAACTCCATTGGCGGACGTTCTATAGCCTATAGCAGGAGGCCACGAATCATGACGCTGAACAGTCGTGGCATCAAGAGCATGGAGACCAGGTTGAGCAGATAGGGAGGATGACTGTGAGTGTACTGTTAACCTTCCAGAATCGGAAAACGAAACAGAGACATTGAGGGGTGGGGGGGGGGGGGGGGGGGGGGGGGGGGGGAAGAAAGGGGCATGGGCATGTGTACACTTTACAAGTGCATCACAACGAATCATTCTGATTGAGTTTTGCTGGGTGCCCATATAAATTAGAAGGGGGCAATCTCCCATACAGAAGACAGAAGTTATGCCAGTCTAGAAATGCAAGCTCCATACAGGAGACAGAAGTATGCAAGTCTAGCGTTGCAGCTTGAGGGGAAATATCGTTTCCGAGCCAAATTCCTCGGTTTGTAGACTGAACAGCTATGATCTCATGAAACAGCATCCAGTGTCTAGCAAGAAGAGGACCAAGAACCTAACCGCATTAGGAAATGCAGCTGAAAAGAGTTCTTAAGTGTGTCTGGAGAGAGGAGAAACAAAAGTGAACTTCATAAGGTTTAACATCTCTGAACTCTGGACAGGGGCCGAATAGTGACAGGATCAGACATCCCTGAGACGCACAACGGCCCAGAAGGTTGTCGTATCTACTGGAATTCTGAATGCAGTTTGTCATCCATCAACAACTGTTCAAGAAGTGGACAGAGAACGTCCGAGATCCTGACAATGATTATGTCATATTTTCTTAAACAATTGCCTGTATGTGGAGAAAAAAAAAGATCAGTTGCGACGGGGACCCGTTTTGTAATTTGGTAAGAATAATCTGGTTAAAATAATTCTGTATTCTTGAGATGACCTTGGTGGGTTTTTTTTGTTTGTTTGTTTTTGTTTTTTGTGGGGTTTTTTTTGTTTGTTTTTTTTGTTTACCGATGTAATTTATACGTTCATATGATTCATAACTGTGATGTCAGTTTAAAGAGTAAAATATAATCTCCTACGTCACATCGAAGCGAAAGCTGGATGAATCACGGATACATTATTTTTTCCCACTGTGAAAAAAGAAAATCTCATATTCTTCGTATCGTTAAACACACGTCTAAAGACCCAACTGGGAGAGGCGAATGGGGACAGCAGACACAAGAATGAGTTAAGACTGCGAGAAGTGCAACACAACTGGAAGGCTGGAAACCCAAGGAGGTAACTGATGAGGATACTCGGCAGTCGTCCTTGCTCCAGACATTCTTTTATTCTGAACAAGGACCAGGGTCATCCGCTTTTGCAGCCAATGTACAGTGACATCGGGCAGCAGAGGTTTTGGCAATAAGAAGTAGTGTACACTTTGTGAGACTGCTAGCGGATGTGACGTTTCTAATTGGGAAAATAAAGACTGCGTTGACACGATCAGACATTGCGCAACGCCACAGGAAACGACGGAAAGTCTTAGATTTTTTTTTTTTTTTTTTTTTTTTTTTTTGTTAGGGGGGGGGGGGGGGGGAGTGCAAAGAGGGGGGTGGAAGGCGAGGGGGCTTTGTAAGCGATTAAATTCAAGGTCACCTACTTCAATACCGAAAAAAAAAAAAAAAAAAAAAAAAAAAAAAATAAAAAAACCTTGGGCGCAGACGTTCTCACCAAGTTGCTAGACAATGTGTTCAAACAAGGCGCCAGTTTTATGATTAATATTAAAGTTTTGTTGTTGTTGTGTTGTATAGTTGTTGTTGTTGTTGTATATTTCTGTTTCAGAGAAGCCACATAACATAACTTTTGATTTATGCTACCAGAATTCCTGCGTCTTGTATACTTCTGTAAGAAATGATTGGACCCTGCAAAAAAAAAAAAAAAAAAAAAAAACAAAACATACGTCTGGATTTGTTACACACACACACACACACACACACACACACACACACACGAACGCACGCACGCACACGCGCAAGCACACACACACACACACACACACACACACACACACAACACACACCCACGTTCTAGTAGCCCGTCATTGCAGAAGCCCACGCTTGCAGGAACGTCAATGCTGATGAGCAGATGAACTCTCTCGCAAACGCAAGAGGAGTTTGATCGAGTTTGCGTCACACCGTTTTGCGTGCATCTTCATATGACGTCAGTGATACCCAAACACATGACATGTGAATGACGAGGTCAATACATGTGCATTCCCCCAAACACAAAACAGTTTTAGTGGATAGGTTAGATTCGACCAAGATTCAAAGAGGTAAAACCAATAAAAGGAACTCTGTGTGAAAAAATAAGTTTGTTCTCTCTCTCTCTCTCTCTCTCTCTCTCTTTCTCTCTCTCTCTCTCTCTCTCTCTCTCTCTCTCTCTCTTTTTTCTTATATAAAAAAAAACAATCTGTGTGGCAAACAAACTGCGTGGAAAACATGGAGTATTAGATTTAGATTCTGCAATAGAAACATTCGAAAATTGTCATGCAAACAAACAGCTCCCCAGCCCCCACTCCCACCATTCTTCTATCCCCACACGCACGCACTAACGCACGTACGCTTACACACGCGCATGTATAAAAACACACTCGCGCGCGCGCGGGTACACACACACACACACACACACACACACACACACACACACACACATCAAGCACGCTCATGCGCGCGCGCATCATGCGCGCGCGCGCGCACGCACACACACACACACGCACACACACACACAAACACACACGCCTATACACAAACACGCACGCACTCTCTCTCTCTCTCTCTCTCTCTCTCTCTCTCTCTCTCTAGCACTCTCTCTAGATAGCTTAGCATGTTGGTGTGCCAGGACTGACTGTGTGTGTGTGTGTGTGTTTAATCATGCTGTGTGTGTGTGTGTGTTTAATCAGTGTTGTTTGTGTTTGTGTGTGTGTGTGTGTTTAATCAGTCTTTGCCCACAAATGACTGAGGCCAGTGAAAAGACGTCATCACTTGCCCTCCGTTTTCTCTCCAGCCCCGAACTTTGGCTTACTAACACATGAGTGGGAAACAGATCGCTTCTCGGCTTATGACAGTAGTGGCCTATTCCGTGCTATAACAATAATCTAATGCGCGCGTGGTGTGTGTGTGTGTGTGTGTGTGTTGGTGTGTGTGTGGGGGAGTGAGTTGGGAGGAGGCGAGAGGCTTGAATGGGGGAGAGAATGGAGGGGGGGGGGGGGGGGGTGGTGAATGTTTACACAACAGATTTCGACAGCAGAAATCTAAAACCACTTGTTTGTCAAACTTTTTTTTTCTTTAAACATTTTTTGTTCACCTGATATCCTTGTGCATGTGTGTGTGTGTGTGTGTGGTGTGTGTGGTGTTGTGTGTGTGTGTGGTGTGTGTGTGAGATGTGAGTGAGAGAGGAGAGAGGAGAGAGAGAGAGAGAGAGAGAGAGAGAGAGAGAGAGAGATTCACACAGCTCTCTGGGACATTTTTCTTTCCTATCCTAGCATCAGATTATACCGAACAGGACAGGTAGAGTGAACAATACCACACCGATGGTCGTTTTTGGGAGGATGAGAACAACGGATCATAGTTCCAAACTACTTGAGTGTATTTTTTAAATATCTTTTGTGTACTTCAATTTTTAACAAAACATGGGTAGTGAGCACACTATGACACACGCTCTCCCAAACTGCATGGGTCTCAAAATCCTGCAGAGGTTCAATGTTAACAACAGGGAAGCATCCCACTCGTCAGTGCCTTCTGTTCCAGGCTAGTCTGTGTGCTCTTGCATAGCCATCAGTTTTGCTAGTGCTAACCCCATCTCCACGGTGCAAGAAACCTGCTGATTATATCATGATTCTACAATGTCCATGAACAGCAGTTCAGGAAAGTTCGCCAGCTTTTTAAA
This sequence comes from Conus betulinus, assembly GCA_016801955.1. Lineage (NCBI taxonomy): Eukaryota > Metazoa > Mollusca > Gastropoda > Neogastropoda > Conidae > Conus > Conus betulinus. The sequence goes on along the minus strand of JADBJO010000419.1, from coordinate 261,925 downwards.
ATCATTTCTTTTGCACTAGTTTTTCGTTTCTTTTTTTTAACTGCAGATTTGACAGTTGGATTAATGCAACACTCTACGCTCTGGTTGCTTTTTTAACTGCAGATTTGATACGTGATCAATGCAACACTCTACGCTCTGGTTGCTTTTTTTAACTGCAGATTTGACACGTGATCAATTTTTAATGGGGTCAACACTCTACGCTCTGTTGCTTTTTTAACTGCAGATTTGACACGTGATCAATGCAACACTCTACGCTCTGGTTGCTTTTTTTTAACTGCAGATTTGACACGTGATCAATGCAACACTTGATCACTCTACGCTCTGGTTGCTTTTTTTTAACTGCAGATTTGACACGTGATTGCAACACTCTACACTTGATCAATGCAGATCTACGCTCTGGTTGCACTGCAGATTTGACATCAATGCAACACTCTACACTTGATTAATGCAACACTCTACGCTCTGGTTGCTTTTTTTAACTGCAAATTTTACACGTGATAATGCAGATCTACGCTCAACTGCATTACACTTGATCAAAACACTCTACGCTCTGGTTGCTTTTTTTTTTAACTGCAGATTTGACACCTGATTGATCAAGCTCTAGCACACAACACTCTACGCTCTGGTTGCTTTTTTTTAACTGCAAGATTGACACGTGATTCATGCAACACTCTACGCTACACTGGTTGCTTTTTTTTTAACTGCAGATTTGACACTGACACTTGAATCAACTGCAACACTTGACCAATACGCTCTGGTTGCTTTTTTTAACTGCAGATTTGACACGTGATCAATGCAACACTCTACGCTCTGGTTGCTTTTTTTAACTGCAGATTTGACACGTGATCAATGCAACACTCTACGCTCTGGTTGCTCTGATTCTACCCTCCTTCCTCTGCGTAGAGATCAGAACTGGTCCGCAAGTACTATAGTCAATGCACGTCACCACAAACCCTGCACTCTGCTTACGACAAAACTTCACTGGTTTCGGGTTTTCACAGAGAATTGTATACAAACGTGCGAACGTGTTGTTTCAGCATGGTGTCTGACTTAGCGCCTGGTTAATTATGTGATCTTGTTGCCATGTATCTTCTTCTCGCTCTCCGCTCCGCTCTGCTACTGACAATTCAGCCAAGCGACTCTCACTGTAAACGTTATTATTGACATTTGTTCTGGGTAATCAATAAAAGGTGTAGTTTTTGTCAGGTATATTAATGAAAGGAATCGTAAATAGGGCCTGGAACAGGAAAACAATAAAAGAACAGCGAAGTACGGTAACTCTTGCTCCCATAATGAGAACGAATACATGCCCGATAAACCCGAACGCAGGCTGCTTTGGACACCGACACCTAGCAGAAATTATAACCCAGAGCACTCAGAACACACAAGGAGACCCCCCCCCCCCCCCCCCCCCCCCCCCCCCCCCCCCCCCAAAAAAAAAAAAAAAAAAAAGAAAAGAAAGAAAATATTCCAAATTTGTCCAATACCCTGTACCTGACACATCTACACAGTAACAACAAACTGGAGGAATGAAAACTTACACACATTCACATTTATTCAAGGCTGGCACAGGCAAGTTTTCAGATAAACAGTTGTTACACAAATTTTCCAAAACAGAGAGACCTATATCTGAGGATCACCGGGGTAAGCTATTTTTATGGTCAAGTTTTATTCAAACATGCAATACCATTTATTTGTTGGGTTTTGTCAGCAAATATCGTTTGTTCCCTCACCTCTGGCCACGGATACATATGGCTATCGCCATGACGAATGGGGACAGTACAGCAAAGCATTACCATCCTCATCCACAGTGACATCGAGAAACAATGTCTCTTATTTTGTGCTCCTAGAACAAAACGCGATGCTTTGGAACGCTACATATAATTACCTTCTGTTGAGCAAGAAAATCTGCATGAAAAATGTCGAATCGCTGCTATTGCACAATAGAAACTGGTTTAACTCTACAAGTATCACTGCGCAGCGACAAAGGCAGTTTCGACGCACGAAACGATAACCGTTGAAAACACCCGTTATCAGTATGCGGTACACGTCACCAGGCCTCCATGCTCCTATCTTATTGGCTGAAACAAACGCCTGAACGTAGTCTGGGAACAAGCATTAACATCGCTGTCTATGGAGATACATCCGACTTGATGCACAGCGAACGTTTTACTGTGTCATTCAGAATTATAGACTGGCCGACATTAAATCGCTTTTTCAGGCTGCTATCGCGTGACAAAAAGGATCACCATCAGGTTAGAAAGCAGGAAACGTAATATAGTCGACCGCGCGCGCGCGCGCGCACACACACACACACGTACGCACACACACACACACACACACACACACACACACACACACACACACACACAGTATAATCATTTAAATAATAGTAACAAGTTATTGCAGGCCTATCTAATGCAGACACAAAAATCCTCTGATAAAAACGGGCATAAAAATCAAAACGATATGAAACGATATGAAACCTAAGGACGTCAAAAAACAAACCAAACAAAACACACACACACACACACACACACACACACACACACACACACACACAAATTACAAATGTTAGATCAGAACATTAACAGTGCGGTAAGGGCATCTAGCATTTAGTCTGAACTGCTTGCAGTCCTGCATACCACACTTCACAGACTACAACAACAATATAGAGCAGAAAACATGCGAGTTGCCCAATGAAGAGAGAGGAATAATGGAATGCGGATTAAAAAGGCATGGCCCAGAGAGTAGAAGAGAGAAGAGGAAATGCTAGCACATGTTTTCCAGAACGCCAGCTGACAGCAGTTCTCGTGGACCTCCGGGTTGTCTCCGTGAGAATGCCAACCTCGGCTTACACACGTGTCCAGTTTCAGTGTGTACATTGATTGCCGTTTTTTTTTTTCCCCTCACTGTTCAACGCACTCACCAATGTAAACAGTGCGTTCAAAAGACAAACAAATGTTTTCTCAGATCTCTGTTCCCCGGAACGTTGTCTCTGATCTGTGTTCCCGAGGACTCTTTCTCAGCTCTATTCCCGGGAATGTTATCTCATATCTGTGTTCCCCGGAATGTTATCTCAGATCTGTGTTCCCCAGGACTGTTTTTTCTCAGATCTGTATTCTTCAGGACTGTTCTCAGATCTGTGTTCCCTGGAATGTTGTGTCAGATCTGTGTTTTCCCCGAAATGTTATCTCAGATATTTGTTCCCGGAATGTTATCTCAGATCTGTCTTCTCCTGGACTGTTTTTTTTCAGAGCTGTGTTCCCAAGGACTCTTTCTTTTCTCAGATCTGTGTTCCTGGGAATGGTATCTCAGGTCTGTGTTCCCCAGGACTGTTTTAACATAAGAGTCCCCGGAATGTAATCTCAGATGCGTGTTGCCCAGGACTCTTTTCCAGATTTGTGTTCCCTAGAATGTTATCTCTGACCTAGGTTCCGGAACGCCATCTCAGATCCGTATTCTCCAGGCATTTTTTTTTTCCTTCCAGGTCTTTGTCCCCCCCCCCCCCCCCCCCCCCCCCCCCCCCCCCCCCCTTTTTCCTCCGCTTTGTTTTCCAGGTCTATGTTCCCTCAGGTCTCTGCAGTCTCCCTCAGGTCTGGTATTTTTTTTCCAGTTCATGTTCCCTCAGATCTATGCTCCCAGGTTTCTGTTCCCTTTGGTCTGTGTTCCCTCAGGTCTGTTCCCTCAGTTCCCCCCCAGGTCCCCCCCCATGTTCTTGGTCTGTTCTTGTCTCAGGTTTGTTTCCAGGTCTATGTTCCCTCAGGTCTCTGCTCCAGGTCTATGTTCCCTGAGATCTACACTCCCCGGTTCTCTAAGGTTTATTTATGTTCCTTCAGATCTATGCTCCCAGGTTTATGTTCCCTCATGTCTGTTCTCTCAGGTCTCTGTTCCCTCAGGTCTGTCTCCAAGGTCTATGTTCCCTCAGATCGGTACCTTCCAGGTCCATGTTTCCCTCAGAACTATACATCTAAGGTTTATATTCCTTCAGATTTATACTCCCAGGTCTATGTTCCCTCATGTCTGTTCTCCAAGGTCTATGTTACCTCAGGTCTGTTCTCCAGGTCTATGTTCCCTCAGATCGGTACTCTTAGTTCTATGTTCCCTCAGATCTATACATCTGGGTTTATGTTCATTTCCGTCTGTTCTCCCAGGTCTATGCTACTTCAGGTCTGTTCTCACAGGTTTATGTTGCATCGGGTCCGCACTCTTAGGTCAATGTTCTCTCCGATCTATACTCCCAGGTCTGATGACCCGATAGGTCTGTTCTCATACGTCTATGTTCCGTCAGGTCTGTTCTCATACGTCTATGTTCCATCAGGTCTGTTCTCTCAGGTCTATGTCCCCTCGGGTCTATAATGTAAGGTCTATGTTCGATACTCTTAGGTCTACGTTCCCTCAGGTCTATACTTCCAGGTTTATGTTCCCTTACGTCTGTTCTCCCAGGTCTACGTTCCCTCAGGTCTGTTCTCTCGGGTCTACGTTCCCTCAGGTCCGTAGTCCCAGGTCTGTTCCCTCAGGTCTGTACTCCCAGGTCTGTGTTCCTCAGGTCTGTACTCCCAGGTCTGTTCCCCATCAGGTCTGTACTCTCAGGTCTATGTTCCATCAGGTCTGCACCCCCAGGTCTTTGTTCCATCAGGTCTGCACTTCCAGGTCTTTGTTCCCTCAGGTCTGTACTACCAGGTCTGTTCCCTCAGGTCTGTACTCACAGGTCTGTTCCCTCAGGTTTGTACTTCCAGGTCTGTTCCCTCAGGTCTGTACTTCCAGATCTGTATTCCCTCAGGTTTGTACTCCCAGGTCTGTGTTCCCTCAGGTCTGTACTCCCAGGTCTATGTTCCCTCAGGTCTGTACTCCCAGGTCTGTATTCCCTCAGGTTTGTACTCCCAGTTCTCTGTTCCCTCAGGTTTGTACTCCCAGGTCTGTTCCCTCAGGTCTGTATTCCCAGGTCTGTTCCCTCAGGTTTGTACTCCCAGGTCTGTTCCCTCAGGTCTGTACTCCCAGATCTTTCCCTCAGGTTTGTATTCCCCAGTCTGTTCCCTCAGGTCTGTACCCCATGGTCTGTTCCCTCAGGTCTGTACTCCCAGGTCTGTTCTCTTGGGTTTGTACTCCCAGGTCTGTTCCCTCATGTCTGTACCCCCAGGTCTCTGTTCCCTCAGGTTTGTACTCCCAGGTCTGTGTTCCCTCAGGTCTGTACTCCCAGGTCTGTTCCCTCAGGTCTGTACTCCCAGGTCTGTTCCCTCAGGTCTGTACTCCCAAGTCTCTGTTCCCTCAGGTCTGTATTCCCAGGTCTGTATTCCCTGAGGTCTATACTCACAGGTCTGTGTTCCCTGAGGTCTGTACCTCCAGGTCTGTTCCCTCAGATCTGTACTCCCAGGTCTGTTCCCTCAGATCTGTACTCCCAGGTCTGTATTCCCTCAGGTCTGTACTCCCAGGTCTATGTTCCCTCAGGTCTGTACTCCCAGGTCTGCTCCCTCAGGTCTGTACTCCCAGGTCTGTGTTCCCTCAGGTCTGTACTCCCAGGTCTATGTTCCCTCAAGTCTGTACTCCCAGGTCTGTGTTTCCTCACGTCTGTACTCCCAGGTCTGTGTTCCCTCAGGTCTGTACTCCCAGGTGTATGTTCCCTCAGGTTTGTACTCCCAGGTGTATGTTCCATCAGGTTGTACACACCATTTTTTATGTTCCCTCAGTTCTGTACTCCCAGGTCTGTGTTTCCTCAGGTCTGTACTCCCAGGTCTGTTCCCTCAGGTCTGTACTCCCAGGTCTGCTCTCCCTCAGGTCTGTACTCCCAGGTCTATGTTCCATCAGGTCTGTTCTCTCTGGTCTATGTTCCCTCAGGTCTGTACTCCCAGGTTTATGTTCCCTCAGGTCTGTACTCCCAGGAGAATGATCCATCAGATCTGTACTCAGAGGTCTATGTTCCTTCAGGTCTGTACTCCCTGGTCTATGTTCCCTCAGGTCTGTACCCCCAAGTCTATGTTTTATCCGGTCTGTACTCCCTGATCTATGTTCCATCAGGTCTGTATTCCCAGGTCTGTGTTCCCTCAGCTCTGTACTCCCAGGTCTATGTTCCATCGGGTCTGTACTTTCAGGTCAATGTTCCCTCAGGTCTGTACTCCCAGGTCTATGTTCCCTCAGGTCTGTACTCCCAGGTCTATGTTCCCTCAAGTCTGTACTCCGAGGTCTATATTCCGTCAGGTCCGTACTCCCAAGTCTTTTCCCTCAGGTCTGTACTCCCAGGTCTGTTCCCTCAGGTCTGTACTCCCAGGTCCATGTTCCCTCAGATTTTTTAATCCCAGGTCTATATTCCCTCAGGTCTGTACTCCCTGTTCTGTTCCCTCAGGTCTGTACTCCCAGGTCTGTTCCCTCAGGTCTGTACTCCCGGGTCTGTTCCCTCAGGTCTGTACTCCCAGTTTTATGTTCCCTCAGATTTTTAATCCCAGGTCGATATTCCCTCAGGTCTATTCTCCGGGGTCGACGTTTCCTCAGATCTATACTTCCCAGGTCTATTCTCCAAAGGAAGTGGGTTCCGGAGATACAATCCAGGGCAACGAAACTTGGTTACATCGAAATAACTGTCTCCTATGGGATGGGAGTAGTCCCCGAACGAAGAATAATTCTCTCAGCAGACGTGCAACAAAGGTACGTCTCCTAGCTGAGATGAAAAACTAAAAGCACTGACTAAGCTTACACTTCCTCCTGAGTAAACAACTTCAATGCGTGTTGATAAAATCAAATTATGTTTACAATTTGTGCCTATGTTGTTGTGTGCATTGATCAGTACATGAGTAGGGCAGAAGGAATTTCTGCAAGCCAGAACAGTTGTTGGTCTTATGAAAAAAGGGCATCATATTTGACAAATTTTTAAACGTAATTTGATTTTATCAACACGCATTGAAGTGGAGCTAATCGCTCGTTTTATGTTCGG
>JADBJO010000419.1:247500-250000 GCA_016801955.1 Conus betulinus | reverse complement strand
CATCCATTTTAAAAAAGAAACAATCTCTCTCTCTCTCTCTCTCTCTCTCTCTCTCTCTCTCTCTCTCTCTCTCTCTCTCTCTCTCCATACAGGAAGCATTTTATCGTATTGTTCCAACATTCAGTTTTCGCTCATTCCTCGCAACACTTTTGTCTAAATCATCTTCAATAAATAATGACAAAACATAAAACAATTTGCACGCTTTGGTAACAGGTATGAGCTTTGTGGATCCAAGTGCGCCAGCCAAGCATCTGTTTTTAGTTAACTTCAACGTAGTCTTTCCCGAGAACCAAACGATCTCCGGGGCTGTAACCACTAAAAGTGATAAAAACAATCTCACTAATGTATTCATTCGTAATTCTCCGTACCGTAGGTCTTAAACTGACCATTCTCTTGTACAAAACTGTGCAACGCGTTTTCACGACATTGTTCTTCCTGTTTGGATGTTTTGTGATTTTCTGATATCTGTCAAGACAGAGCAAACAAAAAATCAATCGAAATTTCACGGAAACTGGTTTCCTCTGTCTCGCACGGTGTGTGTTACGGACATACGTAAAAACAGATCAGTTTAGTAGATAGCATTTCTGCCGAGGACAGAACAGCTAACGAGCTGATTCTTCATAGCACTATCAGAAAGTTTACGGTTTTAAAGAAAGATCTATGTTAATGGGATCATTATGCGTCCTTGAAAAAATGTTTAATTGTTCGTGTTTTGTGTATTTAAATGCGTTCGTTTTTTCACGGAAAAACTGTTTTGTTTTGTTTTGTTTTGTTTTCATTTATAAAAGAAATTTTTGCGAAAGACGAGAGAACTATCTCTGTACCTCTGTCAGTCTGTCCGTCTGTATGTCTATCAATTGTCTGTCTGCATGCCTGTCTTTGTCTCTGTCTCGTCGTCTCTGTCTGTCTGTCTCTGTATGTGTGACTCCGTCTGTCTATCTGTCTGTCTCTCTGTCTGACGGTCCTCTCTCTCTCTGCATGCCTGTCTTTGTCTCTCTCTCTCTGTCTCTCTCTCTTTCTCTCGTCTCTCTCTCTCTCTCTCTCTCTCTCTCTCTCTCTCTATCTCTCTCTCTCTGTGTGTCTCTCTCTCTCTCTCTCTCTCTCTCTCTCTCTCTCTCTCTCTCTCTCTCTCTCTCTCTCTCTCTGTGTCTCTCTCTCTTTCCGGAGGTTCGTTCTGGACATTTAGATGCATAAGATAGTAGTCCTCACAATCAAGATCTGGTTGGTTAATCCAGGAATGTAGATGGCCAAAGTTTTAGATTTGAGCATATCATCACGGCTAGTAGACCCAGTCTAGAGATACAGGGACATGCAAAGACAATTTTTGTGCAAAGAAACTGGATGAGAAGGGACGGATGGCAGTGATGTGTGTGTGGAATAGGTGTGTGTGTGTGTGTGTGTGTGTGTGTGTGTGTGTGTGTGTGTGTGTGTGTGTGTGTATGTACTGGAAGGGGCTTGGAGAGGGGGGGGGGGGGGGGGGGGGCAAAATAAAACTTTGCTGACTGATCAATCTTTTCTTTCTTGCTAGTTGCTAGAAAAGGCAATTTTGATTGGTCGTCGACGACTCCATCGATAGCTATGCTCCATCTTAGATAACGCACCGAGTGACACCCTAAAAGCGTTGTGGACATCAACAACAGGCCAAGCCCAGAGTGGTGCCAGAGAACAAAGAAACAAACAAACAATTAAGCAAACAGACTTGGCATCGGATCCTGGCTTTCACTTTCCAACACACTGAAGTATAGTCCTGCTGTTTCAAAACTGGGTTGGGTTGGCGCCTCTAATCAAAATTTCTGTAAGTCATGTGGGACAATGCTGCACCGCTGGTGCAGAGCGCGTTCAGAAAAATGAGCCCCGCTTATCTTCCAGCCTGGTTCATATTGCAGACATGTTATGGAGAAGATCAAACAGTGGGAACAGGCTTTCGCTTCCAAGGGTATCTATGTCCCCTTGGGGAATTATTTCAATACACTTTCCCCTAGACAAATCGGCAAGAATTAGAATCAAAGTAACGTTAATATTGCTGTATCCAAGAGCTGCAAAAAAAAAATACCATCAGCACCCCATTTCCCATCCACGCAACCACACAATCTTTTCTTTCTACCCCCACCCCCATCCCCCTTCTCTTTTCCCCAACTCTCACTAAATCATGCATTCATGCACACATGCAAAAAGATCCAAATATACACACTCGCATCCGGACACACGCGAGAGAGAGAGAGAGAGAGAGAGAGAGAGAGAGAGAGAGAGAGAGAGAGAGAGAGAGAGAGAGAGACACTGACACTGACATCTGTTATTGACATTGGCTAATAGCCTTTTTGTCAAGGGGGTACAATGTCTTTTTTTTTGCATAAAAGAAAAGAAAACTGTAAATTAGGTGCCTACACAGCTAAGCAAAACAAAGAAAAAATTATTTCCATTTCCATCACTCATTTGTGTTTCTTGTCTTTGTTCTAGAACAAAATCATTCTCACACAACACCCATTCCCTTCCCATGCGT
>JADBJO010000419.1:235000-240000 GCA_016801955.1 Conus betulinus | reverse complement strand
TGTGAAGAATTGTTACAGTCAGTATATAAAAGAAGTGATTAAATGAAAGATGATAATATTGTGGCTATAAGGGTTGATAAGATGTTGTTTGATGTAGATAAAGATATTTTGCTTGTGGCGTGTTATGTCGCGCCTGATGGAAGTCCAGTTTTAATAGTAATGAAATAAAAGACGGCATAGTCATTCTGGAGGAAAATCTTAAGCAAAGCATGGAGGCAGCCGAAGTGTATATCATTGTAGCTGGTGATCTGAATGCTAGAACAGGAAATGAACAACCTGAAGGCCAAGACATAACATGTTATACCTTTTAACATGGAGCGTGATGAGGAAGATGAGTCTGTTACACGCTGTTCAAAAGATTCAGTTGTCAATAAGTTTGGAGCTTCTCTGATTGAATTTTGTTATATATATGATCTGCTAATGGTGAATGGGAGCTGCAGAGGAGATGTAAATGGCGAGTTTACATATGTGTCATCGCATGGGTGTAGTGTGATTGATTACTTCATTGTGTCATCAGGACTGTAAAAAATTGTGATGTGTGTGGTGGGAGATAGCTTACATTCCTGGCATTTCCCGGTTGAGTTGACATGGAAGAACGAGAAGAATGCAAAGGGAGAGAACGTGTTGCCAGAAAATGAGGAAGAAAGAATTGTATGGTGTGATGAAAATGTGAAGATTTACCAAGATGAAATTGGTTCATGTGAGTTATATAGAATGCTTGAAGAGAGCAAAAGATATTTTGAAGGATGATATTAATGGATGTGTCGATGTTTTTGCCAATGCATTATATGCAGCGGCAGCATGTCTGATTCGGGTAAGTGGGAAAGTGAAAAGACAAACAAAATATGTGGTTTGATAAAGTGTGTACTCAAAGGAAAAGAACGGTTAAGGGTCTTCTAAGGAGCTGGCGAAGGTCAAAAAAACAAACTTAGTAATACGTAAGGAGCTATATGTCAACGAAAGAAAGATATATAACAAATTGAGAAAGGAGAAAAAAAGAGAAATATGACGAGATTAGGCTTCAAAAATTAAGGGAGTCGATTAATGACCCAAAGTTATTTTGGTCAATGATCAGATCTGTAAATAGAAAAAGTGTAATTTATAATGAAATTAATTCTCAACAGTGGTATGATCATTTCTATAGAGTCTTCAATGATGTGGAAGACACATATCAACACGAAAAGGTTATGACAAAAGAGGAAAAAACGATAATGTAGAAGAACCTCTGTTCATGAGCCAGTTTCCAAAAGTGAAGTTATGAATGGTATCAAACATCTAAAAACTGGAAAAAAGTGCTGGCATCGATAAAATTATAAGTGAAATGTTGAAACTGGCAAATGCTGCTGTTATCGAATTTTGAGTGGATCTTTTTAACGTCATCTTTGAGAAAGGAACATTTCCAGTAGCCTGGTCAAATCTATTATAGTACCAATATACAAAAAGGGAGACATAAACAATCCAGATATCTACAGAGGAGTAGCACTGACAAGTGTAATAGGAAAAATTATGCATATTTTAAACAAAAGGCTTACTAACTGGGCAGATAAAGAGGGAAAAATAATTGAAGAGCAGGCAGGATTCAGAGAGGGCTACAGCACCATTGACCATATATTCACCTTATACGCATTAGTCCAAAAGTATTTGAATAAAAATTCTAAGTTGTATGTTGCATTCGTTGACTTCAAGAAGGCCTTTGATTCGGTGAACAGAAATATGTTGTGAAATGTGTTGAGAAACAGTGGCGTTAAAGGTAAAATTGTATAGAGCCATTAGAGGTATATATGATACTGTTCTGGTGTGTGTGCGTGACAAGCATGTTTACACGGATTTCTTCAGTTTGTTCAAGAGGCGTTAAGCAAGGTTGTTTACTTAGTTCAAGGTTGTTTTCGTTTTTTATAAATGAATTAGCCATTGAATTATCAAAAAGAGGAAAGCATGGAATACAGATGCTCCCAGGAGCTCTTGAAATGTTTTTGATGCTGTTTGCTGACGATGTTATTCTTCTCTCAGATACTGTTGCTGGCTTACAAAATCAGTTGAATATTCTAAAACAGGAAGCTGATAGACTTACTTTTGAGAGTGAAATTTGGATAAAACGAATGTAATGGTTTTTCGCAAGGGAGGACATCTTTTATTCATGAAAAATGGTGGTATGGCAATATGGAAGTAAAGGTTACAAATTCCTATAAGTATATCTCGGAGTAATTTTTACCACTAAGCTCAGTTTAAATACAGTTTGGACAGAGGCATGTAGAAAAGGGAAGAAGGGAGTAACTGAAATTCTCAGAGCTATGAACAAATTACGTTCCACTGATTCTTCACTTTTCTGGAAGTTATTTGACACACAGATCGAGCCTATCCTGGCATATGCAGCAGAAATATGGGTTGCAGCAGAGAATAATCAGATAGAAACAGTACACACTTTTGCTATAAAACGTTTCTTTAATATACCCCTTAGCTCCTCTAACATGCTTGCATACGGCGAGACTGGCAGATATCCACTAAAGCTCCGAACAACTGTTAAGAGTGTAAAATATTGGCTAAAGATTATAAAGCTTCCAATGGAAAGATTATGTAGGCAGGTGTATGAAATGCTGTTGCAGCAACATGAAGAAGGAAGGCAAAATTGGGTAGACAATATCAGAAAAGTTCTTACTGAGAACGATTTCGGTAGAGAGAGAGAGAGAGAGAGAGAGAGAGAGAGAGAGAGAGAGAGAGAGAGAGAGAGAGAGAGAGAAGTCGAAAAGTGTCAGAGCAAACTTACCGTATTTGACAGCGAATTGCGCTGAATATTTATTAAGCGTTGCAACATTTTCGTAGCATTTTGCACACACACACACACACACACACACACACACACACACACACGCACACACACACACACACACGCACACACGCACGCACGTGTGTAATGTGTTCGTTTTCAGCCAACGTGAGCAACTTTATTGCAAATCTCTATTTTAGACTGTGTTGTGCTGTCGTTTGTAATATGAGTTACAAAGGACGTGGAAACAAACTGAAGAGGTTTTAAGCAAGTACACAGCTCTGCTTCGCAAAGCTTGGTTGAGATGTCATCAAGATTGTTGTTGTTGTTGTTGTTGTTGTCGATCATCGATCATCATCATCATCATCATCATCATCTTCTTCTTCTTCTTCTTCTTCTTCTTCTTCTTCTTCTTCTTCTTCCTGCTATTATCTTTTCATTATTTGTACACACACACCACTTATTTTACCTCCGTTCTAAACAGACAGTAGGTAAAGAGAAAAAAAAGAGAAAGGGTAAAGAAGGCAAAAAAAGAAAAATAACAAGAAGAAGAAGAAAAAACCTTGTCTCTAAGCTTGTTGTTTTGGCGCTGAAGTGGTTATAGCTGTGTGAGGGAGGAAGTGGAGGAGTGGTGGCGGTGTTTTACAGGCCTCAGGGCAGGGAGAAAGGTTCTGTAGCGGTGTTTTGTCTTGCACTTCAAAGTTCTCTGAAAGTGGGTAGAACAGCTAACGAGCTGATGATTGTTTGTAGACCCCAAGAGCATATAGATTTGCTTTCTGTAATACAAATCTCTGCTAATGAGGTCATTATGTTCGTTTATCTAAACAACAAAGTAAAGTAAAATCTGTAAAAAAACAACAACAACAACAACAGCAACACACACACACACACACACACACACACACACACAGATGAAAAAGGAAGTGGAGACGCGAGAGTAAGGGGAAGTGTGGGATGCTCTGGAAAACAGAACTCTCTCTCTCTGTCTTTTTCTCTCTCTGAGCTTTGAGCCCGTCTCTTCCAGTTATGTATTCTGGGAATGTTATGATCAAGATCAAACACTGGAGAGCATGTTATCACTTTCAAGCGTATCTCTGCCTCTGTAGTGAATTATTTGAATGCGCTTTTTTTTTCTTTTTTGGAATGGCTAGAACCGAGTCGAAATAACATTGATAAACTGCACATAATAACTATCCCTTCGACTTCCCCCTCCTTCCACTATGCCCTTTCATTTTTCTCGCCTTTTCTAACCTACCCGTCCCAATCCGTTTATAATGGTTAGATTGTAAAATTGGGCCCACAGCTCGTCACGCACACGAGGGAACCGTCTACAATAAAAGCTTAGAGGCAAAATCAGACTGTTAATTCACAACCACAAACACTGTATGTTTAAGCTAGAGAGCTATCTTCGTTTTATCTCCCACTTTCCCTTCGTAATCTGACATAATCATACGCCTTGCTCGTGTAAATAAAGATTGGTTTGAAGAACCAGTAAATCAACAGAAAACAAAAATACAAAACAAAACAAAACAAAACAAAACAAAAAATGGGAGGGGGCGAGGGTAAGGGAGGGGGTAAAGAAGTAAAAAGGCAAGAGGGGCAGACTAATCGATCAGCGCTAACTGAAAGGTTTTATGAGCGAAGCTACGGAGCGCAACAGAGGAGAGGTGGCATAGGTAAGAGGGTTTTTTTTTTTTGGGGGGGGGGGGAGGGAGGAAGGGGGGGCAGTGAGGTGGACAGATGATGGTGGATAGGAGTGGGTAGACAAACAATATACCCCCGACGCACCCGAGCACTTCTCTCTTGCAGACGACACATCCGCACGCGTGACGGTGCCTATATCCCCTCCACCATGGAATAGATATATATCTTGGATAAAAGGGAAGGTATGGGTAAGGCGTTTAGTGTAGTGTCTTTTAAAAAAAAAAGTGTGTGGTCCTCTCTCCCCTGTTATGTGAGATAAGGAGGAGCGATAAGCAGTCAATAGTTGCAGGAAACGGCCTCAGCTCCACTAAAAGTTTACCATCTGGTTTAAGCACCAGTGTTCCTCACCGAAGGCTGATCGAATGCATGACAATGCAATGACTGAGGAAAGTTGGAAGTTCGTGTCTTTGATCATTGCCAGGACAGAATAATCAGCAGTGAAGTTTAGTTAGCAGTGAACACTGTTCTCTTTAATCCTACAAACATCGGAGCATGACTCGTACTCACGCAGAGAAATGGTCAGCGTATACAG
>JADBJO010000419.1:227500-230000 GCA_016801955.1 Conus betulinus | reverse complement strand
GCACGCACGCACGCACGCATGCACACACGCGAGCGCGCGCGCGCGCACACACGCACACACACACACACACACACACACACACACACACACACGCACATACGCGCGCGCACGTTGACGCACGCAAAGAGAGAGAGAGAGAGAGAGAGAGAGAGAGAGAGAGAGAGAGAGAGAGAGAGAGAGAGAGAGAGAGAGCACAGTCCAAATCCACCTGTCATGTAAACTGCTTTCACAAGATCACCCACAGCGCAGTTTAAACCATAAATGGAAAAGCTGGGAGGGGTGGGAGCTGGTAGAGAGTTCTGGAGCAGGTACTCAGCCCAGCTGCATACCGTTGAGACGCTACCGCTGGAGGGAAAGTAGCCCACGACAGCAAAACAGTCAGACGAACTGACTTTTACCTGAAACAGCTAAACTTTGCGTGAATACACACCAAACAAACACGGATGAGGACTGTTCAGTTAAAGCTAGGTAAAGTTCTATCTGTTGTTGAAGGCGTTTTCTTTTCATGGACTTCTCTCAGTGCAAAGACTGTGTTGATTGTACTAAGGTTCGTCTGAAGTCACGATGAGCCTCTGCTGGTGTCTCTAAGAGCGGACAGAAAAGGATCGTGCCTAATCTGGTCAATGATAAACTGGGAGCTTATTTTTAAATGTCCGATTTTGCTTTTCTGCATTTGTTTCTTTCTTTATTATTTTATTTTATTTCATTTTATTTTTTTACGAAAGAGACAAGTATAACATTTGTGAAGTCCGGTGGAATAGTCTTCCTCCTACATGGTGAAGGGTGTCATGGGAAACAACAAACTCTCCTGGTCTGTTGTTTTCAGGATTTAACCACGGACACCGTCCAAGTCTGATGCAATGCCAGATCTACTTCTTTTCTTGACCTAAAAGCGTGTCGTTCTGCGTCGATCAGGACTATAGTGAAAGGTCTGTTCAAGAGGTCTCCTGATGCCTTTGTCTTTGATCAAAATGGTTCCATCTGTTGACAAGGAATTGATCATGCGTCTGTAACCCGTGGAAACCTTCCATCGATGTGGAAACTGAGGCATTAACAACTGCATGATTCTGGACGTCTCCGCCTGCCAAATTCATCACTTGTCTTGCAACACGTCGAGCCATTTCCGTATTATGCTGGCACAGTCTTTGAAATGGTTTTCTTTCACACCTGACATTGGTACCCTTCTGCCATAAAAGAAGAGCTTGTTTGTTTGCTTTTTTTTTCCAAAGCCAGCTGATTTCTTCGTCTCGATTATCTTAAACGTTTAGTCCTTGGATCTTTTGAGCAGACTAGGTTATCACCTGTAATTGCTGGTTTCATTTCTCTGTCGGGTTTCTGTTTAATGGTCCATGTGTGGTCAGATTGCTTTTGAGGAAAACGTGGTATTTCTCATTTATGCTTTGACGCTGAAACTTTACGATGTTTGATTCGTTTCAGTCAGACTTGATTGTCTGTGATCGACTGGGTAATGTGAACATCAAGGGGAAACTTTGCCAGTCTGCAATCTGCTCTACACTCAGAGTTTGACATGAATCTGGGTGCCTGACATCACGAACATCCCTGTAAACAAAGACGTGGTCAATAATCGATGGGTTTTAGATCTAGAATGCCTGCACACGGTCTTGTAGCGGTCAGTCTGTCTGAGGAGAATGTTCGTGAGCTAGTAAAATTGTTCTCGGCACACATGGCTATCAGACGTAGCACATTGTTTTTCATCCTCCGAGTTGTCAACCCCCCCACCCCACCCCCCCTTCTAAGTGTCCAGTGCTTCCCAGCACTGAAGTAGCCAGGTATCGTGAGCTGTTCGCCTGTTGGTGTCTGTTCCATGGAAGAATCAAAGTTCTCTTAGAACGTTTGCTTCTTATCGTACCTGGTGATATTAGGGACACCAGCGCTAATAAAAATGACATGGCAATTGAAGACGCGAGTGTGAGGAAGAGTGTCCGAATATGGTAATGATAGACAGCGAGTGTGTAAGCAGATCTTAATTAAATAATGCGCACTGACTCTCAGATGACAACCAGGAAGATGTGGAAGAGGAACAGTATGCATGACAAAACCCTATTCCCTCCCCTCCTATCTCGTTCTCAGGTTTGCCCTTAAAAAGGATAACTCCTCTGTTCGCAAATCGATTCTCCGTCAGCAAAGCATTACCTCACTGAGCACAGCAGCGCTCTTCATTCCGTGGGGCTGTTTATTTGGTGCCTTGCAAGCTCGTCAATGTACAAGGATGTGGATTTGTTCAAGAAACTAAGTGTACCTTGTCCTTGATACTCCCTTGTTTTCAACTGCAATAAAGTGTTAAAGGTCGACTGCCACTCACCTACCCGATATTTTTCATCCTCGGATCATATTATGGTTCACGGATCGCTTAAATCGCCAAAGAAATCGTAATGATGACAGAGCATTTACTAAGCGCCTTGCCAAAGAGAGAGAGAGAGAGAGAGAGAGAGAGAGAGAGAGAGAGAGAGAGAGAGAGAACACTGAACGTGTTTGATGT
>JADBJO010000419.1:202500-215000 GCA_016801955.1 Conus betulinus | reverse complement strand
AAATATACAACAACAACAAAAGAAAATGAAAAGTACATACATAGCCAATTAAAGCTGTCCATCTGCACAGGTTTTGGAGTGAAACAAAAAACCATCTAAACAAATAACTGTTCGATGGGCAAAATCAAAACGGCGGTGATTGGCAGAAACTTGATTAGCATGTAACTGGGTTCTTTTCGTAAGCTGGTGACGAAAACAAGACTATAGAAGAAGACATGTCAGGGGAGGTAAATCCGATTTGTTGCTGCGATTGAGCGATTGCGGTGCGTGTTTGTATTAAATAACGAGGGTTCGCTCTACTACGTTTCGATTCTCTCTCTCTCTCTCTCTCTCTCTCTCTCTCTCTCTCTCTCTCCTATTTGATAACAACTCAGTTACATTCCCATGCTCAAGTCATCTCTGTCTCTCTCTCCCTCCCCTGCTCTCTCTCTCTGAGAGAGAGAGAGAGAGAGGGGGGGGGGGGGGGAAGGGAGAGAGAGACAGAGATGACTTGAGCATGGGAATGTAACTGAGTTGTTGTCAAATAGTCTTAACGTAAAGGTTTACACACTTTCTCCTGCCCTGTGCAGTAGTCCGTGCAGATGGAATGTGGAATGAACTCAAGGGCTCATTGGGCCTTCATCTTTCCTGAGCTTTGGGATAATGGCTTTTAATGTTTACAAGTCTAGATATGCCGAGAACCTTCAAGTTGCCCACCATGTCGTGTCATCTGTAATCGAAATTTTGCGATGGGGCTCTGTGACGGTACAAAGTGTCCGCAGGTACAAAGTGTCCGCATGCGGACACTTTGTTCCCCCGCGGACACTTCGTACCGTGAACTGACATTCAAAGTCTCCGCAAAAATCGTGCGGACACTTTGTTCCGCGAGGTGACATATAACTTACAAACGCGGAACAGTGTCCGCAGCCGTTTCAGCCTTAGTGTGAGTGGGTGAATGTGCACGTACACTCCCAGGCGCGTGCATGTGTGTGTGTGTGTGTGTGTGTGTGTGTGTGTGTGTGTGCGTGCGAGTGTGTGTGTGTGTGTGTGTGTGTGTGTGTGTGTGTGTGCAGGGGCTCGTGAGCGTAATCTAACCTTTGTGCGCGTTGTTGCACAAAACAGTAAACAAATTTTAAACAATTTTTTTTTATTAGGACACACACACAGACACAGACACACACACACACACACACACACAAACACGCACGCGCGCGCGCGCGCGTGCGCGTGCGTACGCACACACTCATGCACGCACTCATGCACGCACGCGCATGGGAGTGTACGTGCACATTCACCCACTCACACTGAGGCTGAAACGGCTGCGGACACTTTGTTCCGCTTTTGTAAGTTATATGTCACCTCGCGGAACAAGTGTCCACAGGATTTCTGCGGACACTTTGAATGTCAGTTCACGGTACAAAGTGTCCGCAGGGAACAAAGTGTCCGCGTGCGGACACTTTGTACCTGCGGACACTTTGTACCGTCACAGGCTGTTTTACGTAAACGCTCATGCCAGTCAATGCATCAACGGTTGACGACCATAGAAGATTTTGAGAAACGACTCCTAGCTCATGTGGTTGAAAGATTGACATTCTTGGTGCTCTACACACGAGGGCCGAGTCAACCATGAGCTTGACAGGCAATGCAGATGGGGTGCTGGTATCTCTACTTGAGCAGAAAACGGCCAAAAATAAATAATACCTCATTCGTCAACTTCATTCAGCCCAGTAAGCATTAATGTTGATAGAGGAACAGCTGTAGTTTTGGAGTCAGGGGCAGGCTGGTGGGAGAAGTAATGGCGGTGGTGGTGGTGCTGGTGCTGGTGCTGGCAGGGGCTCTACTTTGTTTAGGCTAACACAGAACCTCCAAATCTGAGAAACATTGATCAAACTGTCAGCAAACAAATGGTAGACCCATAGACTGTGCAAGCAGAGTCAAAGATCGCCTTCATCCCAAATATTACTTTGCATGGAATCCGAGAAAGCGCAGTCAAATCTGTGTCTTTAAGGTAAAGTGCCCTTAACAAGGCTACTCACACCGGGTTTATAACAGACTTGAAAGAGAGGCTGGTCACAGACAGCAGAATCAAGAGTATCGTGAAAACAAGGTTGAGGAACATCAATATATATGAATTCAGGTTGAAGGTCATCAGAATACCGTTCAACCGGGACGAGGAGCATGAGCACCTTATGAAACTTAGATTCAAGAGCACAAGCACATTATGAATTCTAGCTTAAAAAGCATCAGGATAAAATCTAGCTCAAAGAGCGTCAAAACGTCATGAATACTATGTTAAAACAGCATTGGATCGTCACTAAATCTAGCTAAAGAGCACAAAATCATCATGAAATCTAGCTCAAAGAACACATCAGAACAGTATAAAAACTAGCTTAAGAGTATGATTTAGATCAAAATGGTCGCTAGATCAGCTTAAAGAATGTCAAATCATCATAGTATCTAGCTTATTGATAACATGACATCACGGAAACTAATCTAAAGAGAGTCAAAACATCATGAGCTAGTTTAAGAGCATGAGGACATCTCTAACTTAAACAGCATCAGAACATTATGAAATTCAGATGATGGGGAAAAACAAATCCTCCCATGAATACGGGGTTGAAGAGCATAAAGAAACACAATGAAAACCAGCTTGAGAAGCACCACAGCATCGAGAAATGAGCTGAAAAGCAGCAGGAACTCATGAAAACCTGGCTGAAGAGATTCAGGGCTCATAAACAGCTCATTTACAATCTGCTAGAGATGAAAAATGTTGATATATCACCACGGTTAGTAGTAGTAGTAGTAGTAGTAGCAGCAGCAGCAGTAGTAGTAGAGGTAGTAGCAGTAGTAATAGCAGTAACAGCAGCAGTAATAGTAACAGTAGTCGTAGTTGTTGTTATTGCAGCAGCAGCACCACCAGCACCAGCAGCGGTAGTATTAGTAATTTCATAGTTGCTGTTGTAAGTTGTTCTTAATCTTACTGCTGGTGTCGTTATTCCTCTGCATCTCTCTTTCTGTACACTGTCTTAAATATATGAACAAAAATCCCCCCTCCTCACCCCCCCCCCCCCCCCCCCCCCAAAAAAAAGGGGGGGGGGGGGGTGGCTTTGTTTCTGCCGCTGAGATATGGATAGGGCCTACTACTGTGGCTTTTAGAGTTGCTTCAGCTGCTGCTATTTCCATGACTGCTACCACCAGTAACACCACTACTTCTGCTGATGTTCTCCCTCCCTCCTCCTTCTCCTCCTGTTCTCTCTCCTTCTTCTCTTCCACCTCCCTCCTTCTTCCTCCCCGGTTACCGTTACAACTGTTGTTGCTACAGCTGCTACTACTTCCTCTACTACAACAAGGACAGTTGATCAACATGTATTCCAACGGTTTTTTGCGCGTCATTTCCTTTTTTTTGTCGTCTATTTCCATCTTTTGTTTGCACATCCTCATTATCGTCCTAATGACTTGTTATTGAGGAAAGGCCATCACAGCAGCCGTCAACAGTGGAGCATTGACTGGGTAGGGGGCTGTGTCGCCGAGGGGCCGAAAAAATATGGCGCCAGCTGGTCGGTCACCTACTGTCATCCATGACTGCTTCGATTTTTGCCGTCACTTGTGTTGGGGAAACACGGGTGCTCGCTGTGGATATGAAGGAAGACAGACTAGGACCTTTCTCTCCCGAGCTGTCCGTTCTAGACTAGGGCATTTCTCTCTCTAGCTGACTATTCTGATTCTGTCGATGTCCGCCTTTGGTTCTTTCTGCCTATTAACCTGTCTGTCTGTCTGTCTTCACCATTCTCTCTCTCTCTCTCTCTCTCTGTTTGTCCGCATGTCTGTCTGCCATCTATCTGTCTGTGTCTCTGTGTTGTCTCTCTCTGTCTCTATTCTTTGTCCGTCGGTCTGCCTCTGTCTTTCACCATGTATTTTCTTCTTTAAACTCAAACAGCAAATGTGCATATACACAAATGCCTAAGTGGGCGCATCTTTATGCAATTGTGCGTCCACATGTGTGTGCAGGCAGCGTGCGTGCATTTGTGCACCGAGTTATGTTGCATGTTTGAATTAATTTTATCGTGTATCTTTTTTATAGTATATATCGTGTCCATGCACTTACGTTTACATACAGCTTTCTTTATTTTGGACATGAGTATGCTTTATCTACTTATAATGTATATACATTATAAGTAGATGTGTGTGTGTGTGTGTGTGTGTGTGTGTGTGTGTGTGTGTGTGTGTGTGTGTGTGTGTGTGTGTGTGTGTGTGTGTGTAAAACGGACTGGGATGGAGGAAGTGGAAGTATGGTTAAGGAAGCTGAGAAAGAGCAAGACGGTTGGAGTGCAATTCCAAAGTGTGGAGACCTTTGAGGCGGGATAGGGGGCTGTCATCAGAACGGTCCATCAGACTTCTTCACTGCCCTCCACTGCTGACCATCGTGTGTTTTAAAGGACAGGCATGTTCAATTACAGCTGGTAGAGATCTGACGCAGACAGATGGCTGATCATCATGTAGATTAGATCCTGACTTGTGGATTCCAAGAGCGTTTCCTTGTTACCCATCGTAGCGGGATGGCAACACAAATTTTTGCTGGAAGTTTTTTGAGTATGCCAGACAAGAGCTGACGTTATCGATCGAAGTCCAATGGCTGATTAAAGAAGAAAAAAAATACTTCTGCTCTAAACATGATGAGATTTTTCAAGATAGAAGACAAGCGAAGAGTAAGGAGACGAAGGGCATCCTCTGTGTGTGTGTGTGTGTGTGTGTGTGTGTGTGTGTGTGTGTGCGCGCGCGCGCGCGCGCGCGTGTGTGTGTGTGTGTGTGTGTGTGTGTGTGTGTGTGTGTGTGTGTGTGTGTGTGTGTGTGTGTGTGTGTGTGTGTGCGTGCGAGAGTGCGTTTGTGTGTGCATGCATGCGTGCGATAGTGGAGTAAAAGCCTTCGATTCCCTGACTTTTTCAGCTGCTCATTATCTGTCAGATCTCTGTATCTGCACTTCTACGCGCAGCTGAGTTCTTCTTCTTACTCATGAGTTACAACAGAAATCTAAGGCCATCTCTCTTTTTCTTTTTCTTTTTTTTTTCTTTCCTTTTTTTTTTTTTTCTTTTTCTTCTAAAACCTCCGTCTGCAACAACCTTTCTCACTCACGTAGGCATAAGACGTCTCTGCCCGTCATGTCATTCCCATTATAACACTCCCTCTATTCCATCGTCCAGACCGTCTTTGGTGTTTTGTTCATTCCCTTGAATAATCTCCCTGTGCCTGTACATGCTTGTGTGCGTGGAAGCTTACGCATGTTGTCAGTGCGTGTGTGGAAGGATTTGTGTTTTCATGAACACGTGCATGTGTGATCTCTCTCTCTCTCTCTCTCTCTCTCTCTCTCTCTCTCTCTCTCATGCTTTTGCACGCGGATGTGTTTGTGCGAATTGAGGAGGAGGTGCGTGCGTGCGTGCGTGTGTGCGGGATGGGTGGGAGAGGGGCACAGCAGCGTGGGTGTGAGATCGAGTTGTGACCTTGGAAGGGGGGGGGGGGGGGGGGGGGGGGGTATAGGGTGGTCATATGACGTCAGCGCGTGTGAGTGCCTGATCTATTTTGATGTCTGCTGGTGCTATATCTGTGTCATTTATTTTCCTTCAGTTGCATCGTATTTCTGACTAGCTCCCTATATCAGTGTTATCACATTATGTTCTATGCACTTGTCATAATCCCCCCCTTGGCATCGTTCTTGTGATATTTGGAAGCGCAGAAGGGGTTGTTTAGATTGAGTGCAGATGAACGCATACGATAATAATGGCAAGACTGATGATGGTGATGATGTTGATGATGATGGTGATGATGACGACGACGACGATGACAACGGTGCATTTGTGGAACTTATTAAGCTGTACTCATACTCTCACACAATGAAAAAAAATATGACAGAGAGAGAGAGAGAGAGAGAGAGAGAGAGAGAGAGAGAGAGAGAGAGAGAGAGATTTGAGTGTTTTCATAAAACATCATTTTCAACCCAACACTTGTGAGCAGGGCTTACGAGCACATTTCCACCTCAACAGCGAGCGCGCAATTAGCTAGCCCATCTGTAGCTCTAAGATCAATAACACTGCACCGTATTCACTTCGCTGTAGAAATAGGACATGTTCAACTTCTACTACGAGTCATTTTTCACACTCAGATCATGATGTCATCCACGGCTAGGTGATCGCTTTATGCAATCACCGGAGAAATGATTTTCTACGACGAGCTTGACTTAGGTATTTGGGTTAATATTCGCAAAAGAGAGTTGAAGTGTGTGCACTCTTTGTCCTCAAGATAAATACGAATTTTTGTTTGTTTGTTTTTTGTATTACCGGTAACGGACATCAACAGAGTGTATTACATGTTTCTCGGATCCTTTACATCTGAGTCGGATTGTTCTGTTCTACCCTGTCTTTATCTCCTGTATGTAAACATTCTCCAGAAATGAAACAGTCGATTCCGAAATTCAACAAATAAATCCATCAATGTCGTTTGTCTATTTTTTGTATATGTGTCAGTCCTCTCTCTCTCTCTCTCTCTCTCTCTCTCTCTCTCTCTCTCTCTCTCTCTCTCTCTCTCAAAACAAGCGCAGAATCTTCTATATATTTATTTCTGTTCTAGGTACATAAGAAACCTCGCATATGTTGTCCGGAATCAGACTGGGGTTGACTGACCCAACTTTTCACAAAGAGACAGAGGTTGCTTTCATCCAATAAGAACGTGGGCAGGCAGATTAAGTAGTTTCCGAATTTCACGATTACAAGAAGAGAATGACAACGATGACGACGACGACGCTGACGACGACGATGATGAAACAAAGGTGATGTTACATAAATAATAATTTGTTGGTTCTGCTGCTGATGCTGCTGCTACTGTTGATGCTGCTGCTGCTGCTGATAGTGATGAGAAATTATCATTTTATACAAGACAGTCCTGACAATAACGATAGTTGATTTTTTTTTTCAAAATGGTGAGGAGGTGGAGAACGATGACGACGACGACTTCAACGACAACTCAACGACGAGGACGGAAATAATGATCAAATAAGTAGAATATCACCACGACCATCAGAGCCAAACCAGCAGCACCATCACCACCCCTTCCAACACCAACGAACACAACACACACACACACACACACACACACACACACACACACACACACACACACACACTCACACACACACACTGACTGACTGACTGAAACCAAACTATTGTCAGATTAACTCAAGATTGTACTGACAACACACACACGCACGCACGCACGCACGCACTCACACACACACACACACACACACACACACACACACACACACACACACACACACACACACACAGACAAGAACGCAGCACACATTTTCCAAACTAAACTTGTAGCGCCAGAGTTGTAATATTAACCAGCTATCGACAAAATGATACAGTTAATTCGAATAATAACATATGTAGTCAAAGAAACGTTGTCATTTTATTTCCCTCTTCAAAAAGAAAGACGAATAAAGCAAATAAAAAAAATGCGAAAAAAAAGAAAAAAACTAAACAAACAAGCGGAACAAACATCGCCGGGTCCATACGTTGGCACTACTCTTACTCATACCTGAGGTACACAGTCGTCATATTTCTGGGCTTGTTTTGTTTTAAAATGAATTCTTGGCGTTCCATGATATGCATAATTTTAATGTTAACTTGGCCCACTTGGAGCTAAGCCAGAGTCGTCGGCTGGACTGTAAATGAGGTATCTGATTCGAAGTTCGATTGCCGTCATCATCTCTGATCAGTCGCAACACAAAGTATTCTGATGCTTTTCATCTCACTCCAATCAGCTTTATCGCGCTGTCCTCCTACGTAACGGAGAACAAAAGATACTACGACGTTCCAGCTTCCAACTGTTCATGAGAAAAAAAAAAAAAGAAAAAAAAAAAAAAAAAAAAAAAAGAAACCTAGATATGCCCTATTGCCAATGTCCTTGAGTCGGATTAAGATTCGTCGGGGTCGCTATAGTTAACAACAGGAGTGGCATTAGCACGGCCGGTGTATGTTCTTGTTTTGTTGCTTTATTTCATTCCTGATCACGAAGTAGGCCTACGTGTGCCAGCAGCAGTAATAGCTTACACCAGCTGTAGAATCAACAGAAGCAACGCTAAGAATGGTGGTTGTAGTAGTAGTATTAGAGCAGCAAGGGCTTCAGCAATAGTAATACTCTCTCTCTCTCTCTCTCTCTCTCTCTCTCTCTCTCTCTCTCTCGCTCTCTCTCTCATTATCTCTCATCGGTTGTAGAAAAATATCAGAGTGCTTCACAGCTGGGGAAACGTGTCACGTCCATTTGAAAGAAAAAAAAAAAGGCAGTATTGATTTCTGATTGTCATTTCTTCACATGCATCATTTACCTTACTTCTACGTAAATGAAGTATATAATACTGTTTGGAATGATTAAAAAAAAAATCTGTCGCGCAAACGGTCAGGTAATCATCTTATTTCCTTTCTCCTTGTTGCCAGTAATTTGTTGAGATAAAGCTTTTCTAAGAGCAGTTATGACAACGACGACACCGGTACTGAATGAAAGGAATGAGGGTGGGATACAGACTGCTGCTAGGGAGACTGCGTGTGGGAAGAGGAGAGGGCACAGAGATCCACACCCACCATGACACCTCAGCAAAAACAACTCGAAAAATACCAGCAGCCAAATCCATGAGAACTTTAGCAAAGTGCAAGATCAAGCTCCATAACCAGTGACGTCTATTATATAAAGCTCAGTTTGTCTGTCTGTCTGTCTTTCGCTTATACACGCACAGTTTTTAGGCCGATCGCCACCAAATTTGGTATCAAGTACCCTTGGTATCCTACAAACAGCAACGTCAGGTCGGTAATCACATGACGCATTGCGTTGTGACGCAATTTGCGTCCACAGACGCAAAACTGAACATCGGAACACTACACGACAGACAAAATGAGCTTTATGTAATAGATTTATCATATAATAGATTTGGAAAAAGTGTTCACGTGAATGTTTAGGGGGGAAAATATCGAACAAAACGCGCATACTCCCCAACAAATTTAATTTGAATTATGGACGAAACCACGAACTTCTGATTCACGAAGGTCATTCATGGCAAAAACTATGTAAACAACATAAAGCTGTGAGGTATTCACAAAAAAAAAATCACACAGAGAAATCCCAAGAAAAAGACGTGATGTCCTTTGCCTGTTCTGCACACGTCGCAGCGACTGAATGACGTCATGAACGTTTGACAATAATCAGACTTCTTCTGTATCACTTGACCATGTGTAGATCTGTGGTAAGTCAACATCCATTTCTAATTCGCAGATCTATTAATTATTCTTTTAGTACAAACTCCGAAGCAGACGAACTTTTCGGCTCATACAAAAAGTCTGTGCTTTCGGGCATCTCGATTCCATCTAATTTCTTCTTTGTTCTATAGATTGAATATCAAAACATATACACGACAGAAAGTCTGAATTAACCTTATTTTATTTATATATGTTTTTTCTTCCCAATCGAACTTAAAATCGTGACAATGCCGCCCAAAAAGAGAACCCGGCTCAGACGCTCTTCTTCTGCTACGGCCAGAGTTCAACGTTCGCGATCAGAAGAAAGCAGTGAGGAGAGATATGCAAGACAACAGAAAGACAGAAAACGCAAGGCAACACGTTGACACCAAGAGACAACCGAACAGAGGAAAGGTAGACGAAAAGGCGACAGAGAACGCAAAGCAGTACCTAGAGAGCAAGAAACTTTAGAACAGAGGGAAGGTAGACGAAAAAAAGTGTTAGAGAACGCAAGGCAACAAATAGACAGCAAGAAAGTCAGCAGCATAGACAGGTTAGAATAGAACAAGAACATGACAGACGTGTGAGCGCTAGGGGTTTATCACAACCAATCAAAATTAGATGGCTTAACTCAGCATTTCATTACAGCGCTTCAACCCTCTACAGTAACCATAAGGACGTTTTCATCGGCACTTTGTCAGCAGAGTGCCCACATTGCCATGCTCTGAAGTGGAGAGGGGAGGCACCAGGAATCTGCTGCAACTGTGGCAAGGTCAGACTGCCACCCCTGATTGAACCGCCAGAGCCTCTTCGATCCTATCTCCTTGGGAACTCTGCAGACACCAGTCATGTCCTTTCAAACATACGAAAGTATAACACTGCTTTCCAAATGATAGCTCTGCTTTCCAAATGACTAACTTCGGATGTGCACGGGAGGTAAAGCTGCCTGGATACATGCCTGCGTTCAGGGGTGCAGGGGACAGGTCTACCACAGCACTGGGTCCCTGATGCCGCCATCAACCAAGCCACAGTTTCTCCAGATTTACTTTATGGGAGACAGTGAAAAAAAAGAAGCTACCAGACGCTGCGAGGTTATGCCAGGTGTGAAACCAGAGATCATTCAGCGCCTACAAGCCATGCTGCACTCTCACAACCCTTATGTAGTCAGCTTCAAGACAGCCCTGGACAAAGCGCACTTGCCTCAGCACAGGATCGTTATACGACCCGACAAAGCCCCTGCAAACCAGCACCCACGCAGATTCAATGCTCCATCTGCAGACGAAAGTGGGATGCCCCATCATGCTGCTGAGAGAAACCTGGAAGCTCCTCGACTGTGCAACGGAACACGACTGGTCGTGAAGCAGCTGATGCCCCACGTCATTGAGGCCACCATTATGACTGGACAAAACAAAGGAGAGTATGTGTTCCTGCCAAGGATCCCCATCATCCCATCCGACATGCCCTTCCAGTTCAAGCGGCTGCAGTTCCCTGTGCGCACGTGCTTCGCCAAGTCCATCAACAAGGCCCAGGGACAATTGCTGACGGTGGCTGTCCTTCACCTGGACATGCCCTGCTTCGCGCACGGACAGCTGCACGTGGGCTGCTCACGAGTTGGCAACCCTGATCGTCTGT
This sequence comes from Conus betulinus, assembly GCA_016801955.1. Lineage (NCBI taxonomy): Eukaryota > Metazoa > Mollusca > Gastropoda > Neogastropoda > Conidae > Conus > Conus betulinus. Next base: position 204,108 of record JADBJO010000419.1, on the reverse strand, counting down.
TCATCCTGGCTCCACAGGGAAAAAAAAAAACACTGTCCATCCCAGGCTTTGGAGTAAGCACCCAGCTCAACCTGACAATATTTTGATATTTCAATTTTGCTGGCATAAGGGTTTTTTTTATGTGAAAAGTAGAATTAATATGTAAGAAGTTTGAGTCATAAATGGAACAGATATAGACTACTTTTGCTGTTTAAGAAAGAAACAAAAGCATGTTCTGTATGATATTGCTTTTAACTAAGGTAAATACAGTACGCTTTATCATGACTTGGGACTGAAGGCAAAGTAAAATTCAGCAGAACCTGAAAAAAAATCATCTGATTTTAGAGTTCTCCGTTTTAAGCCCTGATTGTAATGATCGTTTGGTTTACAGATACAGAGGGATGCTAGGAACGCTATTCACCACATCTTTATCAAAATAAAACCCCGTTAAAAACCGTTCTGTCTTATTCTTCACTACATTTTTATATAAATCAATTTATAAGAAATAAATGGTTGAACGAGATTATCCATTAAAAAAAAGATGTTAACCAATTTACACTTATCGTGAAAAACACCTTGCTTTTACAACATTCTTTCCCGGAGAATAGAAGATGAGGACATCAGATGTGTGAGCAGCACAAAATTGAAACAAATAACACACACACACACACACACACACACACACACACACACACACACACACACACACACACTCACTTACACACACACACACACACACACACACACACACACACACACACACACACATATATATATATATATATATATATATATATATATATATATATATATATATATACATACACACACACACACACACACACACACAGACAGAAAGACAGAAGGATAGAGACAGAGAGACAGAGACAGACAAACAAACAATTAGTCAGTCACACAAATAGAAAGAAAGATATAGATAGATAGATAGATAAGCAGATAGATGGATAGATAGATGGATAGATAGATAAACAGACAGATAGACAGACAGACAGACGGACAGACAGACAGACAGATAGATAGATAGATAGAAAGATAGATAGATAGATAGAGTGATAGTTAGATAGATAAACAGATAGATAGACAGATAGATATGTAGATAGATAGATAGGTTGACTGATTTTTTTGATAGATCGATGATTATGTGTGTTGTGACTTATCGATGTGGACACGTGCGTCAATAAAAACTTTCAGCGTGATCAGGAGTGTACCAGCTGGTATCGACCTGGACTTGTTCCCACCAAAGTGCCAGAACTCCCCCAGTTGTACTGGCTGCCGATCCCCCTTCTGGTGCGCTGGAGAACTTTTTTTTTTCCGGAAATGAACGTAGGCTCACAACTACCACCTAAGGCGTCTCTCTCTCTCTCTCTCTCTCTCTCTCTCTCTCTCTCTCTCTCTCTCTCTCTCTCTCTCTCACACACAAATATATATAAAGGATATCTTGCAATTGCACCAATAAAGAACAATGTCCACTAAACAATAAATGCCTCTACAATAACATTGTATACCAAGCCACTGTGACATCAGGAAATGAAAAAGAAACATACATAGGAATCACTGAAAACCATTTCAAAACCAGATATGCAAACCATAAACAGTCATTCAATAAAG
>JADBJO010000419.1:185000-190000 GCA_016801955.1 Conus betulinus | reverse complement strand
TATGTGGTCATTGCATGTCAACTGATCACATTCTTTTGTGCAAATTAATGAACAAATTCATTCCAAATACGTCTGTAAAGCCTGTTCAAAATGTGTTCCTGTCAGCAAGTGAACCATATCTTTTCTTTTTTGCACTTAGTTAAAAGTCCAATTGGCAAATACTTATAATGAATAACAGTCAGTGGTGAGATGAGAGAGAGAGTTATTTGTTTTTTTTTTCATCTTTGATCAAGTGAATTTTTCTGTTTTGTAATATAACTGTAGATAAGTGAATGTTTTGACCTCGTTGTATTAACCTTTTTCCCCGGCCCCGATTTTTTTTCGTCTAATATCACGTAATGTGGAATGACGTAAAACAAAACAAAACAAAACAACAACAACAACATCATCACAACAACAATCACACACACACACACACACACACACACACACACACACACACACACACACACACACACACAACACACACACACACACACACACACACACACACACACACACACACACACACACACACACACACACACACACACACACACACACACATACACACACACACACACACACACACACACACACACACACACACACACACACACACACAAGTATGAAGTATGTTAGCGTGTGGTGACGGAGAGCTTCAGAGAGTGATCGTCAGATCTCCATGTTTATGGCCCGACTGCAGATAGGGGAGGTAATTTCCTGATTAAGCTTCAGTTCTCATTCATTCTTTGAAGCAACCGTCGTGACCTGGAGGTCATGTTTGCCAATCTTTTAGTTTGCTCGATGGAGGGATCACATTCTCTCTCTCTCTCTCTCTCTCTCTCTCTCTCTCTCTCTCTCTCTCTCTCTCTCTCTCTCTCTCTCTCTTAATCATTGTTTTAAATCTTCAGTTCTTTTTAACAGCAACAGCCATTCTCTCTCTCTCTCTCTCTCTCTCTCTCTCTCTCTCTCTCTCTCTCTCTCTCTCTCTCTCTCTCTCTGCCTGTCTGTCTGTCCGTCTGTCTCTCTCTGTATTAATCATTGCTGTGATAGCGATAGCCAGTCTCTCTCTCTCTCTCTCTCTCTCTCTCTCTCTCTCTCTGTCTTTGTTTCTGTCTCTCTCTGTCTCTGTCTATCTGTTTCTGTCTCTCTCTCTATCTGTGTGTGTGTGTGTGTGTGTGTGTGTGTGTGTGTGTGTGTGTGTGTGTGTGTGTGTGTCATTGTGTATTCCTGCATTTGCATCCTTCTCATACTGTCAACAAATTCTCATATCTGTTACATACCCTCAGCTTTATTTTCTGTCCCATGCGAGAACTTAGTGAAAGGGCCCGAACAAACAAGGCTTACACATTTCTGATCCCACATTGTTGTTGTTGTGTCCAAGCAGAGGCATGTATCAAACTTGTGTACTAGTTAACTAGGGAAAATTAAATTCCCAGAAAGTGATGACGTCATTTTGCACAATTGTGGTGTGTGTTGTCATTGTTTGAATATCGCCTGACCACTTGTGTACAAGCTTTCATGCCGTATCTACATTATCTACAGGAAAATAAACCTAGTCGAGTTTGGTATTTAAAGAATTGTCGGGAATTCGCCTATTCAGTCATCTCAAGAACACAGATATATCATATTTTTCATGACAACCACTAATTGTCAAACTAACAGCCGTCACCGATCTGATCAGCGTGGAAATCATTCTGACGCGCCGACGGCTCTGTATCGATCCGTAACATCATTCCACGATGGGGTTGTAGGCTTACCGGGCCATATATGGAAGTTGTTGGGTTCAGGAAGGAATGTGGGCGTGTTGGATACCTGTACGTTCCATTCATATATTGGATGTGCGCGTGTGCTACCATGCACAGGCAGGGAAAGGATAAGTGTGGGGAGAGAGGGGGTTAGCCTTCCGTCTCCTGTTTTGTTTCGTGTGGTCTGTGTGGAGTCCCGTTTCACGGGCGGTTTGTGTAGAGTTCAAAAACTCAGCAAGGAGTGAGTGCTGAGTCATCAAGCAATAAAGTTTGGTGGGGCCGGGTGGCTAGCACTTGGGGTCAAAATCCTTGGTGAGGAGCAGTTGGGCTCTCGTTCTGGTGCCAGCGTTTGCGCTGTAGGTCTGACTTCAGTCAAAATGGTGAGCCGACCCTCGTGAGCGTTTTGCTCTTGGTCGAGCAGTTTCTCGGTGTTTCAGTGTGCTGCGACCCTGAGGTTCAGGTGCTGGGTGGCCAGCCGCAGTTGTCGTCTTTTTGTGTTGTAGCAGGTATGTTGAGTTTATTAAGGTGATAGTAGTGTCGTTTTAGTTAAGGGTGGCGTTGTCTTGTGCACATTTCTGTCAATTTGTACAAAGGTGTAAATAATATGAGCTCATGTTCTGAATCAATTTCAAGTTTCTTAGGGAAAAGGAAGAGGGAGAAAATGGGGGAAATAAGGACTAAAACGACGCAAGCTGAGAAAAGTGTGCTGATGGCGGGTTTTTGACCAGCGGGTTGTGTTGAGAGGTGGAAACGGGGAAAGGGAAAAAAGAAAAGAAGGAAATTTGATTATGAAGTTTTGAACGAAAATGTAAATAGTTGTCACTGGTTCGATCCTGGTCTTAGGATTGAATTGGTACTTATTCGTGTCAGGGTGTTCGTACGGAAATGCTTTCGGGAAGCATAGACAGGGTGTGTTTGCCACTGGGTGCTGTAGAGGTTATGATTGTGCCGTGTCATGGAAGTTATGGAAAGGGATGAGTATTGTGTAGTTGTATGAAGAGGTACCAGTGTCGAGCAGCAGCGCGGTTTTGTATAGGGATGGGTACCCTAATTCAATAATATAGGTTAAGATTGTTCCTGCCTACATTGCGGGTGATTTGTCGGAGTATGCTTATGCCTTGGGTGATTAGTGCGGAGATATAGTCGTCCTGTCCCCATTGGTTTTCTTTGGAATCGAGACATGATATTTGTTGTGGATGTTACAATATGACTGAGAATGTGTGTGGAGAAGGTGTATTATGAAGTAGCTCTTTTGTATACCATAGTGCAAAGAGGAGCGTAATTTAGTGGTATAAACGAAGTGAGATAGTGATAGATGTAATTCGTTTATAGAGCTAATAGGCTCTGGGGTGCGTAAAGGAAATCATGGGAAGGGGCGAACTAAGGGGTACATTAGTGATGTATGTAGTTATGTATATCTACGGTTGGATGGTAACAGCCATCTCAAGTGCAGGCGAGGGCGCATTCCCACCATCCTGTGGCCTGGTATACCAGGCGAGTCAGGGCCGTTTTAGTCGGGGAGCTGTGGACGACCACTTGCTGGCATTCCTGTCCCTGACTGTCCGGCGATCGTGGCAGGTGCCTGCGGTTACCCCACCTGCACTCCACATCCTGCTGTGCCCCGGACTGTTGTCCCAGTCCTTCCCCCTTTCCGATGCTATATCCCTTTTCCCTTTCTTTCCATCCGGTCGGGTCTTCACAGCCTGGCCATTAACGTCGCCATTGCTGTGGCGCCGTTGCTGCTGGCGCCGTTGCTGTTGGCGCCGTTGCTGCTGGCGTCGTTGTTGCTGGCGCCGTTGCTGCTGGCGCCGTTGCTGTGTCCCTGTTGCTGCTGGCGCCGTTGCTGGTTGCTGGGCTGTTGGCGCCGTTGCTGTGTCGCCGTTGCTGTTTATCGCCGTTGCTGGTGGCGTCGTTGCTGTTGTCGCCGCCGCCGCTGCTGATTCCCCGTATCGCCGACTCCTCACTCTGTGATCGCCGCCATTGAGGTGTGTCGTCGCCGCCGTGGGTGTGAGTTGTCACTGTGGTTGGTGGCAGTCGTCGCTGTCGCTATTGTGTTAGCGGTGGCTGTGAATGCCACCGATATTGAGCCCTGTGTGTCACGGTCATCTGTGTCATCCGCGTCTTCGGCAGGCAGATTCGTCTGGTCACCGTCACCGTCGCCGTCGTGAGACTGTCAACGTCGTCGTCGTGTGGGGCCTAATGAATACCTGAAGACACTGGGTTTGGGTGTGCATAATGAAGGATGCGTGTTGATTAAAAAGGCTATGACTGAAGGGATGAATGTGCGCAGTGAAGTATATGCAAAGTGAATATAGTGATATGAAGTTAGTATAGTTGGGTTGGTTGTTGCTGTTGTTGTTGTAAAATAACTTATTGTGGCTGCCTTGGCCGTAGGAAATGTGCGTTTTCAGTCTGTGGCGTATTCATAGAAGATTCCGCTCATTGATTGTTTTGTCGGGAATAAAATTTTTGTGTTTTGTTGTCAATTCTTGTGTGGCGTGTTTGTTTAGTGGGTTGGTTGTGTGTGTGTGTGTGTGTGTGTGTGTGTGTGTGTGTGTGGTTATGTCCAGCTTAGCGTTCCGTGACAACAGCCCTACTTGTAATGGCCACTCAGAAATGCTGAACACATTTGTCCAGACCAGCTTTACACAGATGACATTCAGTTCGCCCAGTACAGCACGGTTAGCTGGCTGGTGGGGAGCAGCCTGCAGAAAACACCCCTTTCCCTGCGTGCATTCACGGCTTGGTCTCTGCAGCTGCGGGCGAGCTGTAAACTCCCCTGCCTCTCAAAACTATGTGGCTTGCTCTGCACAGCTGTGATCTAGATCCCCTTCTTCCTACCCGGCCCAGACTATGTGTGCCCTGCACTGGCTGACATGACTGATTCCGTGTCATCAAACACGACAATGGCGTGAATGTTTCTCTGCTGAAGTAAAAGCGCGCTACGATGATTTTAGTAAAACACTTGTATGACTTAAAAAAAAAAAAAGAAAAGCGCGTCATTTACTTTCATATTAAATACATAAGGTAGAGGACTATCGCTTGATGGTTTTAAATTCTGTAGTTGTACAGACTGCGCAAAAGTAATTTAGTTTTGATTGCCTATATGCCATCTCTTTGCAGTCAAAACTTGGGTAAAAATCAACTGCTTGGTTAAAAGCATGACTCTGATGAGAGGGCCGAGGTATCGGAGTGGATGCATTAGGCTCAAGAGGGTCAGAAGTGGGGAGTGCAGATGAAAGAGGTGTTTATCTCCCTCTGTAACATTCC
>JADBJO010000419.1:177500-180000 GCA_016801955.1 Conus betulinus | reverse complement strand
GAGAAATGTTGGAAAGTGAGTGTGAAAGACGTCAATTGAATGAACAGTGGGCATACGGAGAGAGAGAGAGAGAGAGAGAGAGAGAGAGAGAGAGAGAGAGAGAGAGAGAGAGAGAGAGAGAGAGAGAGAGGAGTACGGCCGAAAAGCTAGATAATTTTTGTTCTTGTTGTATGAAACGGTACTGGTGGAGCTGAAGAACTGAAGAAGCAACACAAGTGGCTTTGATTCCAGAACAAGTGTCACAAAAAGGGGGCCGCTCAACTCTTTAGACAACAGTTCTGATGTCCGTGGAGCTTTCAGACTTCAACATACCGACTACTCCTTGTGCGAGGGGCAGATAATTCCTTCTTTTTTTAATTTTCGGTCTGGATTTTCTTACATATACAGAGGCACAGGGCTTTTTGTCGCAAGTTAAGTACGTTAGAAGTGTCATGTTGGTGGCTGTACATCTGCCATAGTGTTTGAGGTTACATGGCTGTTCATTTTTTTTTTTTTCTTTCTTTTTTTGTTCTTAACTCCCATTTATTCATTAATTTATTTCTTATTACATCATACATCTAGTCATTTATTCCTTATTTTTCCTTCCTTTTTTCTCTATTTTAACCTTTATTCCTCTCTCTCTCTCTCTCTCTCTCTCTCTCTCTCTCTCTCTCTCTCTCTCTCTCTCTCTCTCTCTCTCTCTCTCTCTCTAAGCGCACGCATGTGTATGTGTGTGTGTGTGTGTGTGTGTGTGTGCGTGTGCGTGCGCGCGCGCGCGCGCGCGCGTGTGTGTGTGTGTGTGTGTGTGTGTGTGTGTGTGTGTGTGTAAGGAAGGAATTCTGTTTTACGTCTCGTCACACATATAGGTGATTGCAGACGTCTAAATAATGATAGTGTTTTTACACTTTTAGACTATTATCATAAAAGAAGAGAAAGAGGACGATGTGGTTACATAGAACAAAAATAAAGGACAGATGAATTATAGGACAGTAACCATGAAAAATTAAAGAAAAATAACTAAAGTAGTCTAACTTACGATTATAATTACAAAATGTTCCTTAATGGACTTTCCAAAAGGTTTCTCGTTAATTTAACAAGAGAAACAAACTGGCAACGAATCTAAAAAAGCCAAACACATTAACATGCCCAGTGTCAGCACTTGGTATAACCCCATTCAAAAAGGGTTTCGTTAGTTCACAATCAAAAATCACATGTTGAACTGAAAGATCTCCACGACATACACACTTAACAGTCTGGCAATACTTGGTTCTTGGGGAATTACATAAAAGTCCAAACGTCAGGCTTGAAACCGGTCGGCTAATCGACACAAAGTCTGACAGAGTTTGCTGACGAGGTTTTGATGAGGAAACTGTATTGACTCCAGAAATTCCTTTCGATTATATGACTAATTTCCTTGTGTGACAAGGACAGTCAACCTTAATATTACCTAATATATTCGTTGCTCCCCGTTTTGCTGCTGTATCTGCTTGATCGTTAAAAATGAAGGAGGTGTGCAATCAAACCCAAGAAAATGCAACATTAGTACCTTTCATGTAAAGACAGTGCAACATGTACTTAATCTCAAATAATAATTCCTCTCTCTGTGTATTTTCAAAACAATGCAAACTTTTTAATACTGACTGTGAATCAACACAAAACAGGATATTAAATATTGAGACTGGCAAGGAAATTAAGTAATTTAATGCCATCAGGACAGCAACAAGTTCAACTGTAAATATGGAATAACCTTTACCTAAATGATATGATTTTTCAGCTTTGAAATCTGGAAATACAAAGCCAGATCCTGCACTACCATCATCAAGAACTGAGCCGTCAGTGCATACTTTCAAATAGTCAGTAAACTTTTCTTCCATGTCAATTTTGACAGATGCTGCTAACACATGCGGCGACATCGCTTTATTTAGATCAGAAGAAAAAATGTTAACTTTTACTTCCGTTACCCAAGGGGGTACAGGCGGAACCAGTACACGAGGCGCTTTCTGTGTGTGGGTTAATCTTTGATGAATTAAAAACGTCTGATATATATGAACAAAGCGTCTCTCTAAACTTGAATTTTCTCTGTGCATTTTTCGAAAAATCAATGTCGGATCGTGTATTTAACTCTTCAAGGTCGTCCACAGCAATCCGTCTCACTACATATTTTTTACAGAACTTATTTTCCTTTCTTCATCAAGTGGCAAAAGGCCTGCTATCTTATAAGCTCAGAGGACTTAGTGTGCACAGGTACACCCAGGGCCAACTTTACAGTTTTACTGTCAATTCTTTGAAGTTTCTTTAAATGCGATCGCGGAGCAGAAAAGAATACTTCCTGTCTGTAAGTCAGTCTTGATCGCACAAGACTGGTTGCTAAATGCAACAAAACTTTGGATCCTGTCCCCATGGAGAGTGACTGACAATTTTAGAAAATTCAAACTTTTAAACCGCTTTAGTGACAATCGAGTCAATATGTTTTTTCCAGTTTAGTTTTGGTGTAAGTAGGACACCTAAAAATTTTTACTTC
>JADBJO010000419.1:122500-162500 GCA_016801955.1 Conus betulinus | reverse complement strand
CCTGTCCTCCAATTCTCAAAATTAACACATCCTTTGTGTGTGGTGTGTGGTGTGTGTGTGTGTGTGTGTGTGTGTGTGTGTGTGTGTGTGTGTATGCGTGTGTGTGTGTGTGTGTGTGTGTGTGTGTGTGTGTGTGTGTGTGAGAGAGAGAGAGAGAGAGAGAGAGAGAGAGAGAGAGAGAGAGAGAGAGAGAGAGAGGAGAGAGAGAGAGAAACAGAGACAGAGCCAGAGACAGAGACACAGAGAGACACACACACGCACAAGCACACACACACATACCACACACACACACACACTCGCACGCGCGCCCCTCCCCCCCCCCCCCCCCCCCCCCCCCCCCCCCCCCCCCCCCCCCCCCCCCCGAACACACGCACACAAGAGAGAGAGAGAGAGAGAGAGAGAGAGAGAGAGAGAGAGAGAGAGAGAGAGAGATGAACAACTAAACGATCATAGATCTTATTGAGGGTTAAATGGAAAAGACTGTTTATGTATACACCATAAACACAAAGAAAAAAGTAAAACGGTAGAAAAAGAGACGCTCAATATGAATGACTATTACAGACAAAATACCATTGCAAAAGGCTAAACAAACGCAATACTGATCACGAATAACTCACAAAAGAGCAAAATGCATCTGCCAAAAGGTCATTAAAGAAGTACCATTAAACACACACACACACACACACACACACACACACACACACAAACACACAACACACACACACACACACACACACACACACACACACACACACACACACACACACACACAACACACACACACACACACACACACACACACACACACACATACACATGCACGCAGGCATGGGCACACAAACACACACACATACACACACATGTACACACACATAAACACATACACACTCGCACACACAGATAAAAACACACACACACACACACACACACACACACACACACACACACACACACAAGCACACACATGTACACGCACACACACGTAGACACAAACACACAAATATGCAGACACATACACACGCACGCACACACACACACACACACACACACACACACACACACACACACACACACACACACACACACACACACATACACACGCATGGACACACACACACACACACACACACACACACACACATACACACACACACACACACACACACACACACACACACACACACACACACACACATTTAGACACACAAATGCGCACATGCGCACGCACCAAAAACAAAAAGGGGATATTATTTAACAAGATATCAGCAAATAAAACAGGTATGAAGAATCTCTACCAAGAGAGGATTTTAAAAAGTTTGATTTTAGATTGAGGCTTAATGCCTTTAAACCAAATTCTGTAAACATGTGACTTGTATTTGTGGCCAGCAAATCACTCCGTTCCATCTACTATTTTTGTGCGATAGAATGAAACCCTATTTACCTGCTTGTTGTTGAACACTGAACCGTCGATGTCAGTCTTTGAAGACATCATCTCTGACGAATCGAACATTTTTGAAGTTGTTCAAGGACTGATCAAGAGCCCAGTTGGACATTTACTTTAACGTCTATGTTATTTTCTTAATCTTGGTGTTAGTTGCTTATTTAGTGTTTCTTTGAAAGTTTTGGATCCAGTTATGTGGTGTTTTTTTTTTTTTTCTTTTTTTTTGTTTTTTTTTTTTTTTTTTAAATCTAGGCCTAATTGCATTGTACATACCTACACACGCAGAGACGCACACACACACACACACACACACACACACACACACACACACACACACACACACACATACATACGCACACACACGCGCGCGCGCGCGCGCGCACGCTCACGCACGCACGCACGCACGCACGCACACACGCACGCACGCACGCACATTAGCACAAACACTTGTAACAGCACAAGTGCTAATACTAACACACACAAACGCAGACACACAAAACGACTGAAAAACACAGCATGTATGGAAACTAATGAAAATTGCATATATAAGACGATGAAATCTCCAGTGTGACAGCGTAGCTAGTTAGCACAAATCCCTTACCAAACAACACATATGTCGGACATCTGTAGCACGGATCACACACTCTAAACATAGACCTCGTTTCCTCTTTTCTGCTCTCTGTGGGACCAGACAGTGTAGAACTGAAGATGTTTTATAATAACATTTTCCTGGAGTCTAGGGGGCTTAGTGTGTGGATAATGCATGTGAATGTTGTTGGTGGTATTCTTGTTCTTGTTCTTGTTGTTTCACGCGTGCACTGCGTTTGTTCTTTGGTCATCTTCATTGCCAGGGAGTCAGATATTCCGTCTCTGTCTCTGTCTCTTTCTCTGTCTCTCTCTGTCTGTCTCTCTCTCTCTCTCTGTCTCTGTATCGCTGTCTCTGTCTCTGTCTCTGTCTCTCTCTCTCTCTCTCTCTCTCTCTCTCTCTCTCTCTCTCTCTCTTTCTCTCTCTCTCTCTGTGCAAGCGCGTGTGTGCCTGTGTGTCTGTGTATCTGTGTGCACGCATTTGCACATTCGTTGTTGGAAGTGTGGAGAAAAGATGACGTGTAGGGTAGGGTGGGTGGATGGATGGGAGTGTGGCTATTTGAGAGAGAGAGAGAGAGAGAGAGGGGGGTGGGGGGGGGTGGGAGAGACAAACAGACCGACAGAGAGTGGGAAGGAGAGAAGGAGACAGAGAATGTTCTCTCTCTGTGTCTCCTGTATTCCCGTATTTGCTTAATTCTTCAAACACTCTTTGCCCACACTCTCATCTCGTTATAGATCCCTTGTCTGCCCCTAGCACAGACCATGTGCACACCGGCCGACACCATCGATTTACTTGCACAGGATGATAAAATGGTGAATGTGTTTCTCTTTTGACGGAAAATGTGTCACATTGATTGAGGTTAATACTTTTATTGATTTTTTTTAAAACGATTTCGTTTGCTTTTTTTTCACTGGATAATAAAACTGCGTGATCCATTAGGGTTTAAAGCTAGTATCAATCGTAACAAACAGTCAGAATTTCTAATTTTTAACTTCTTTATTTTGCCAGTACTTTGGATGACTACACTTTGGTGTGGTATCAGTCAAACAATCATCTGATTAAAAACAATAACGCTGATAATGGATGAATTGATAGGGGAGGAATGCATCAGGCTGCAAATAGGTCCGAAGCTTGTGAGGGCGAAGGGGTGAATGGTTTATCTCCCTCTGTAATGTCCCTTCAATTGGCCTCTCGTGAACGTCAGATGAAGGCTCTGCTGTCTGGTATCATCGATCTGGGATGTCATCATCAATGGAACTATCAGCGCTATCAGAGGCGCAGCTGCTAGTGTTGATCTGGACCTGTTCCTCAACCACAGTACTTTAGTTCTTCGAGATGAAGCAGCTGCCCGTCTTCTTTCAACTTTACTTGAGGCAATAAAAGTAGGTCACACTGGACAAGGTTTATATGTGTGACGAACCCCCCCCCCCCCCCCCCCCCCCCCCACCACCCCAGTCAGAAAACAAGACAGCGCCGTTGTGTGTGTGTGTGTGTGTGTGTGTGTGTGTGTGTGTGTGTGTGTGTGTGTGTGAGAGAGAGAGAGAGAGAGAGAGAGAGAGAGAGAGAGAGATAGATTGATTCAAAGGCCAAAGGACCTATCTGTTATGAGGTCAAGAACTTAAGTAGAACACACTCGCGCTCGGCGCATATACTGAAAATATGAAAGAAAATATTTGCAAAATAAAATTGTCTTCCTGAAATTTCTCTGGCATTGTGTGTGTAACTGACAATAGCTCCTCTTTTCGTTTTAGTGCTTTAAAAAATGAACATAGCTACAGAGCGAGTGACAACTCTCTTTTCATTTTCCAGTAAAAGAAGCAATGGCACTTGATGAATATTTCTAGTATGAGGCTAAATGTATTCATCTCTTAAATCTTTGTAGGATGGACAAACAATAAAAAAAATGTATTCTGTCCTCGAGCTGATTACAGAATGGTCATGGAGTTGAGTGTATATCTTTGATAGACATTTAAATCATTAATACCAAGTCGAATTCTCACGAACACTTTGTCAAATTTAATAATTGTATAAAAATATAAGTTATATAGTTCCCAGGCTCCCATAAGGATTTTAAGGAACGATAGTTGAATATATGCCACTATTAGGTATTTTACTATCCTAATTTTGTCTATAACAGTCAATCATGCGTTGTTTAAAATTCACCTAAAAGTTCTTTTCTAATAATCCACTCCAGCATTTAACCAAACAAAAGAAAAGCCAAAAGTAACCAAACAATGTTTTATCTAAGATACCCAATTTGTTTATCATACTCTCATTTCTAATATATTCAAATGATCTTGGTTTTTCCATTTCGTATGTTTGTTTTTAGGTAGTCTAGCGAGTGACAGCTTTTGCGATTCGAATCAGTAGCGCATTGGTTTTATTGCACTATCTACTTACAAAGGATACTTTCCTTGCTCTCCGTATACCCTTGCATTTGGGGTATTCGGGCGTACATTTAAAAAAGCGTTTGCATGCAAACAACTGGAAATTCATTTTCATGTAAATGAGATTGTTTTCGAACTTCTGTTGTTTTTAAAGCTTATATAAGCTCCACTTGCGCATCAAAAAGTTTAAAAAGCAGATTTTTTTCCATCGTTTTTAAACTCCACATTGCTTTCATAATTTCCATAATATTGACTTTGATCTTGCCTGCATATTCTTCGAGTGCAATGTTGTATGATAGTTTAGTGGTTAAAGTTAATCCCCAAAAACCTATAATCCTTAACAACTTTTGTATGTTTACTCGAACAGAATCACTATTCTGCTTTTGATAAATATCCCACTTTCCTGAAAGCCATACTTTTTGTTTTCTTTAAGTTCACTTTAATACCTAGAGAAGTTGATGTTTTATTAAGGTTATTTAATTGATTTTGAAGCCCTGAAGGAGTTGTCGAAATCAAACATGTATCATCAGCAAATAACAATAAAAAGATTTCTTGGCGAAAACTGGAATCCGGTTTGCCATGCTGTGTAACTTGTTCAGCAACCTCGGCTTTCAACAAAGAAAAAGCAGGGGAGATAACATACATACCTGTTTCACGCCAGCTGAACAGTCAAAGAAGTCGGACATTTCACTTCCCCAACGTACGGATACCTGGACTGACTTATATATGCCTTGGATCATGCGCAGCACTTTAGTGGACGTTTTTACCTTTTTAAGAACTAGCCAAAGACGATCTCTATCGACAGAATCAAAGGTTTTCATATATGATTAATAAAAGCAACGTACATTTGACACTTTTTCTCTCCTGAAAAACGCGCTTTTAAATCATGATATTAGGAGTAAGTATATGGTCGGTTGTTTTCATTATATTAGGAATCCGGCTTGCTCTTCACAAATCTTGTGTTGTTTTTTTCTGCCCATGTGTATAGACGCTTCTTTAAAATAGACGTGACAACTTTACTTACAATACTTAATAGTGAGATTTCACCAGTATTTTCATCTATGCCTGCTGCTTTTTCCAATTTCAAGTTTACGAAGTGCAAGAATAATTCTTCACTGGTCATTTTTTTCATCTGATTCTGCAATAACAATTAGGTTGTTTTTGCTCTTCAGCATCTGTGAACATGTCACCTTCACGTAACATTTCTGTACGTTGTCCTAAAACCTTAATAAAGTGATCTTTCCACCGTCGTATGTCGAAATGGCGTGTTTTGGGGTATTCGTGGTCTTGCTCGTTTAACTGTCGACCAACATTTTGAGCTGTCGTCTTTATTTTGTGTTAATGAATTACGAATCGACTCATAATATAATTTTTTTTTTTCGTGTGGTTTAGATAGATATAAAGATCGCTTAGTTAGAAAAACTTGTTCATCTCTTGTTCTTTCCCTATCTGTCTGTACCTTTTTCAAAGGACGGCATACCTGTCGCTTCATTTCCCTACAATGCAGGGTATACCACCTGTTTGTGCCCACAGAGAGAGAGAGAGAGAGAGAGAGAGAGAGAGAGAGAGAGAGAGAGAGGAGAGAGAGAGAGAGAGAGAGAGATACAAAGGACTAGTTGATGTTTGAATGGCAGGTAAGTGTACTTTTTCACTTGTTGGGTCTGAGCAAACTTCTCGAAACAGCACTATGCGTGCATATCTCACCTAGGGTGTGGTTAGGGTATATATCTATAGCGTCCTACCCACATATTTGTGATATGGCTTAAACAAAAGGAGTGCCTAAGAAGCTCACTGTTCTGACAAGACACGAAGAGGAGGGATTTTGAAGTTATTTAGGACAGTCGACATGTGGCTGTCACATTTATTTTCAGTCACAGTTCTTTTCAACTGTGCACACAACTGCTCATCAAGTTCAAGTTCTAAATGTAGCAGCTTATTACCAACACTAACGAAACAAAAGGACACGCTTTTGCCCACGATTAAAACTAGTTGTAAACAAACTGGCAGAGACCATCACTTTCTCGTTCCTTGTTAATACTCACCATCCTTTTTGACTCACCGTCTGAGCAATCGAAAGAAAGAGCCAGTGGTGTACAGGTTATATCTGTCTGTCTATCTATCTGTCTATCTATCTATCTATCTATCTATCTATCTATCTATCTATCTATCTATCTTTCATTTATCTATCTATATATCTATCTGTCTGTCTCTATCTATCTATCTATCTATCTATCTATCTATCTATATGTCTGTCTGTCTGTCTGTTGCGCGCGCGCGCACACACACACACACACACACACACACACACACACACACACACACATGCACGCACGCACGCACGCTCGCACGCATGCACGCACGCACACGCATACGCGCGCGCGCGCGCGCGTGCACACACACACACACACACACCCACACACAATGAAGCACGTGCTCATGAGTTGAGGTGGAGCTTTCTAAAACTCACAGGTTTCTGCAGAGTGAACTGCAGAGTAGGGGTAAAATTTTCTGAGCAAAGACCAGGGTGGAAATTATTTGTAAAAGCCAGCAGTTCTTATTGATTCAGTGAAGCAATCGTGGTGGCCTACAGGCCTTGTTTGCTAACTTTCACGTTTGCTCATTGTAGGGTTCACCTCTCTCTCTCTCTCTCTCTCTCTCTCTCTCTCTCTCATTGTAGCTTTATCCCCCTACCTACCTCTCTTAGCCTAAACTGTCATAAATTTCTTATAGATCTCCTGTCTACCTCCTAGCTCAGACTATATGTGCGCTGACTGGCATCATCAGTTCTAGCAAATGAAAGGAGGAAATGGAGAAAAATGCTTCTCAGTGGGAGAAACAAGTCTTTTACATTTTTTTTTAATCTGTGCTGACGGTATTGATTCACAGTCATCAATTCTTTGATTATTTTTTATCTATCTTCTTTTTTTTTTTTTTTTTTTTTTTGAGGACCACGTTTCTCTGGAATGGAAAAAAAAAGTTTCAAATGATGCTCACTCTTGTGTTTTTTCTGTCTTCTTGTTGCTACTGGTTTGAACATAGAATAATGAGGTGGTATAAATAAGACTGATGTTGCAATAGAGAGAGAAACAGGGGAAAGGGGGTAGGGGTTGTAGTTGCGCACACGAGGGGCTGAAGGTAAGAGAGATCAAGATGCAAAGGATATAAGCGTACGCCCAGTTTATCTTGAATGCAAGTGTACATGTCAAGAGCGTGTTTGCTATGAAAATACCCATGATCTACCAGTCAGTTATTAGATCTAAAAGCTACTTTAAAATCCCTCAAATACAGTACTTTCGTAGATTGAGTGTGATAACCTTTCTATACACCGAATTTTATTAAAAACCCCACCAATATATAAGAAATAAAGGCAAAATAACGGTTTTAATGTTATTTAACCGAGGTACACTTTTGAAACTGGTATTTTAGTCCTCGCTAAAGCTTATGTACCTACCAAACTTCATCTAGATCGGACAATATGTCAAGAATAACGCTTTTTAATGGTCAAATTTTGAAACACTATATGGTAGTGTCATTTGCGTGTGATAAACTTTCTTTATACCAAATTCATTAAAATTCACCAAATATATAAAAACGTAAGGGCAAATTAACGGTTTTAACGGTTATATAACACTTTTGAAACTGGTATTTTAATGCTCACAGGGCTAAAGCATGTGTATATTCCAAATTTCATCTAAATCGGACAATATATCAAGAATAACGGGTTTTAACGGTCAATGTTTAAAACACTATATAGAGGTGCCATTTGTGTGTGATGAACTTTCTATATACCAACTTTCATTAAAATCCACCTATATGTAAGCAATAACGGCAAAATAACGGTTTTTAAGGGTTGTTTAATCAATTTGCAGCACTACATCACTTACATATGGGAAAGAGGCACCGATTTGTCACATGATCATCCAGACCTCTTGTAAATCAGCCAAGTACTTTCTGAGATAACATAAAAAGAAGAAAAATCGTTTTGGGACATTACAGTCGTTAGTAACGGCTATTCTGTTACAATAAAACATCGGGCATCATCCGTGACCCATAACGAATATATCTTCAACTTTTCAGAAAGATCGGCCCAGCGAATGGAACACACTCTGACCATGACAGACAGACAGACAGACAGACACACACACACACACACACACACACACACACACACACACACACACACACACACACATACACACACACACACACACAGAGCATTTTTTTTTTTGTTCCAGTTGTAAAGTGCTCCCCTGTTCTATAAAAACTGGGAGTACAAAAGCACAGGAATGCTTCAGACCTTCTGTAAGTTTTACCCCATTTCGTCTCCTGTGAACGTGCCAATAAAACTATCAGCCCCATAAGATGTGCAGCTACTAGTATGGATTTTCATGAGGTCATCAAGCACAGTACCAGCGCTCTCATTGATGCATCTGCCTGTCTCCCTTCCATTTCACTGGAGGCCATGAAAGAGGGGTCCACATCTGGCTGGTGTCGATGGTGTTTAACACAGCACCAGTCCGCTCCCTATCTCCACACTGCTCCATTTTCCAAACCCCCTGACACAAGGTAGCCTCAGAGAGAGAGAGAGAGAGAGAGAGAGAGAGAGAGAGAGAGAGAGAGAGAGAGAGAGAGGAGGAAGGGGGAAGGGGTATGTAAATTACATGCAGACATATAAATTATCTGATGGCTTCACATTTCAACTCTGTAATTTCAATTGATTTTATTTTATTTTCTGGCACACACACACACACACACACACACACACACACACACACACACACACACACACACACACACAGAGGACGCGCGCGCGCGCACGCACCCACCACCAACACAAACGCATGCACGCACGCACGCAACTCCCCCCCCCCCCCCCCCCCCCCCCACACACACACACACACACACACACATACACCGCGACCTTAAATACCATCAAAAATCAGGCCAACTGGAGCGAAAACTACGTCAGCTGGAATGCTTAAAGGACGACCCCGACACAGGACAGAACCCTCAGCTTCCAAGTGATGCAAAATGTATACAGCCATTGGCGCTTGGTCTCTCAGAGAGTACGCAGTGGCTGACCAGGCAGAAAAAAATCTCTAGTCTTGTTAATTTCCCTCGGGCGGTCAGGACTTGGGGAAGGCCTACTCTCTGCGAGAGGTAATCTGCGCCCAAAAAGCCTCAAGGGGTGGGAAGGGGTGGGAAGAGAGAGAGAGAGAGAGAGAGAGAGAGAGAGAGAGAGAGAGAGAGAGAGAGACACTTCTCACTTCCAAAGACTACTAGAAGTCTTTTCTGGACACTTGTGTCCCAGCTGAGAACTTTGATGTCGCCAAATATCAGAGAGAAGAACGTAAGTTTACAGACTTAAAAGCTGCCCTGTTTTCTTCTGATTGATGCATAAAGAAACCCAAAGGTCCTCACCTTTTCAAAGTTTCATCTTGAGGTTCTTTGTCTTCAGATTCATAGCATTTCTTAGAAGTCAAATCAAGGTAAAGCATTGAAAGTGTCCCACTCGGTGTGGCTAAGGATGTTGCACACACACACACACACACACACACACACACACACACACACACACACACAATAAACGATACCCAAATACTTCTAATTTTCATATTCAAAGATTAAGGTTAAATTGTCATTATATGCAGTCTAATTTGTGTAGTAATGTTTAGAATTCCCCACCCCAACCCCCCTTACACATCTCGGATATTGAGCGTTGTGCTTCAACTAGCATTAGAATGATAAATTGCATGCGACCAACAGCTCTTTCAAGGCATTGATGTTTCTCTTTTTTCAGTTCATCCTGCTTATTCATATATATGCACATTTTGGGGTAATCTGCACATCTTTGTGTTTGTTCATTCAGCAGACTGGAAACTTGTTCAGAGGTGTATAGAAAAAATAACTAATCACAGTATCGTACCCTGAGGCATATATTTTAATATTGCTGCTTGGTTGGAGTATGGGTACCCACTTTCACTCTCTATGAACAATATCAGAGGTTGTGGTAGCTGACAGTAGTACATCATCATCATCTGTTTTGAACTGGTGCCAGATTGTTTACTTGTGACGATGAAATTTCCGTCCACTAGTAGTAGAGATTCACTCAGTTGTCTTCCATCAACAGACGCTTTGATACGATAGCCTTCACAAGGTTCGCGAGTTTCCCCCTTTACTCTAGTGTCCCATAACGGAGGGAGTTTAGCCATAAATTGCATCTCAATACCTCCTATCTCACACCCTCCATATCCTTTCTCTCTCCTCCCACCAACACTTCATTTCTCGGTAAACTAGCGTTTTTTTCTCTGTATTGACACTCTTGACTGAGAAATAAAAAGGAGGGATAAGAAGGAGGGAGGGAGGTGAGAAATGTTTCGTGAAATCGTGTGTCTTGCTGCTTTACACCGCTTGATCAATTTTAGGTCACGTGTGGGAGTCCAACAGGTTCGATAGGGGTTCAATTGAGTCCAATTATGTGTCCCAAATAGACACGAATTGGTTCAATGGGGTCTGATTAGATCTGATAGCGTGGCTTTACTGACTGGGGAAACCTTGACAGATTCACGTACTTAGCAGCGTACTTTCCAGATCTGTGCTCATTGATAACGAGGTCGATTCAGGGGTGGTTCAGTTTTGGGGTGGCTGCGTGAAACTGTGGAAGAGGAGCTGTCACCTTGCCCCAAAAACTTAAGGTGTCCAAGGCAGATGCATTCCTCACATTACTGCATGCTTCAGACTCGATATCTTATGAGCCCCACGTCAAATATGTTAACACTTCTACATGAATTGCCTGAAAAAAAAATGAACACCGATGATCACTTGGAAAGACACAGTTCTAGACACAGACTTTTCCTCGGAAGCTGTGCTGCCGAACACTTACTTCTTGATGAGAAGAGCACAAGGCAAACCGGCTGGCCACCTTGTGCTTACCCCTGGTAGGCGTTCTCCTAAGTCACTACTTTATGTGGATCTGGTGGGAAGCAAGGATTCATAGGGTAGCTGTAATAACACGCCCCAGGCCTCCTTGGACACTTCAGGCATTGACCCAGACATCAGGGAAATGATGGTGCAAAACCACCGAGCCTGGAGAAAATGCGTCAGCAGAACAATAGAGCCTCTTGAGAGGTACAGGATAGCAAAGGCATAGAAAAAAAAAAAAACGTGAACTTTGCACCCCACCCCCCACCCCCTCATTCGTTTCATTTCAGTGTCTGCAGACTGCTTACGCTCTACATGTGGCGAATCCTTCTTTACCTCCCTTAGCCTGATCAAGCACAATGGCACAACAAACGAACAATATAAAAGGAAAAGTACATTTTAAATGGAAAAAAAAAATCTGGATTAGACACTAGCGTGCTTAAATTTCCTTTTTCATTTCTGTGTCTTCTATTTATTAAAAATTAACAAAATTTCATTGGGCTATGTAATTCGCTGAAATCTGTTAACCCTTTTCTCGTTAACAAGAAGGTTCTTTGCAATGTAACAAATATCTAACAAAATCTGAAGGTCCAAATTAGTTGCAAAATGCTTACAACAGTCTCACTTACATACATGTGTGCAAAACTATATATGCACACATATGAACATATATACACCACGTATTTTTTCTTCTAGATATTAATGTGCAAGATTATGTCCGTTCCCTTCAAATGGGCCAAATGGCCTGACTGAACAAAAATCTGAAGTCTGAAATGTCTATCACATTGCGTATTTCTGTTTGTTTTTGCTTCATCCCTTCAGCCTTCTTAGCTTAAACTCTGATAAACCTGCTATAGATTCTTTGTCTGTGCGTGCACTGACATCATCGTTCCTCAGATATGAAAAGGGGAAATAGAGAGAACGATTCTCAGTTTCAGGAAAACCTTTTATATTTTCATTTAAAAATATTTGCACGCTGTATTGATTCAGTCATTTATTATTTGATCATTTTAATTTAGCTTCGTTCTTTGTTGACAATTTTTTCCTGGAATTTAAAAATTACTTCAAGTAATTCTCACTGTCGTGTTTTCTGTCTTCATGCTGCTGTTTGTTTTGAATATGTGAATCGTATATATATACGTATCTATATCACTATATTACCTGCTGGGCACTCAGGGAGGATGTATTATTAAAAAGGCAAAATGGTAAAAATTTCATTTACAAATCAACAGCTTCCTATGTCTTTTTTCTTTTGGATATATATATATATATATATATATATATATATATATATATATATTATTATTATTAAAATAAGATGGTAAAAGGAAAAATCAACAGTTTATATAATAATATATATTAACAGGTCTGTTTTCGAGGTCTGTTTCGAGCGCTCGCTCTCCTCAGGATATATATATATATATATATATATATATATATATATATATATATATATATATATATATATATATAATGCCATAAAACTAAAATGCCTAATAAAATTCTTGAAATGCTCGACCCCTTGGGGAGCAACATCTGTTAAAAACAGAATGGTAAAAGGAAGTTTTAAAATCGACAGGTCTGTTTCGAGCGCTGGCTCTCCTCAGGATCATATATATATATATATATATATATATATATATATATATATATATATATATATATATATATATATATATGTGTGTGTGTGTGTGTGTGTGTGTGTGTGTGTGTGTGTGTGTGTGTGTGTGTGTGTGTAGGGAACTGAGGGTAAAGCAGACAAAGCACAAGAATGTTTTGCGCTGTCTGCAACATCCATCACTTTCTTCTTCACTGAACACCAGATGAAGAGTACTGCTATCTGGCGTCATGGATTTGGAAGTGTGCATCAATGACGCTATCAATATTACCAGATGTGCAGCTACTGATATTGATCTTGTATATATAGATCAAGCACACGAAGATAGCAACGGCAATCGAAGTGTTGTTAGACATTAAGGTAACACCACCAATCCTAGTATTGATAGGCATTAAGGTAACAATAGCAATCCCAGTTTTCACACACATTAAAATCACAAGCCTAGCATTGACGGACATTAAGACAGCAACAGCAATCCCAGTGTTGAGAAACATTAAGGTAACAATAGCAACCCTGGTCTCATGCACATCAATATAACAACAACAATCGTAGGGTTGATAGACATTAAGGCAACAATAGCAATACCAGTGTTGATACACGATAAGATAGTAATAACAATCCCAGCATTGGAGGACATTAAGATAACAATAGTAAACCTAGAAAGAACAGAGAAGATATCAATAGCAGTGCTGGTGTTGACAGACATTAAGATAACAACGGCACTGCTATTGCTGATAGACATTAAGATAATTGTAGCAGCCCAGCTGTTGAAAGATATTTGGATGATAATAGCAACAGTAGTGTGTTACTAGCGATTATGACATCGATAGTGATTCTGATGCTGATAGACATTAAGGTAATGATAGCAATCCTATATGTGATGATAGACATTAAGACAACAACAGTGATTCTGGTGTTGATAGACATAAAGATAGCAATGACAGACTTTGTGCTAAGGGACATGAAGGTAACAGCAGCAATGGTAGTTTAAATGGACATAAAATAACCCTGGCAAATCTGCTGCTAGTAGACATTTAGATAAGAATGGCAATTCGAGTGTCGACAGACATTAAGGTAACAATGGCAATTCAAACTGTTGATAGACATAAAGACACGGATAACAATCCCTACGTTGACAGGGATGAAGAAAATATGGCGATTCTAGTGCTGGTAGACATGTAGATCACAACAACAATTCTGGCACTGATGAGATTAAGATAGCAATTGTAAGATGACAATAAACAATCTCTGTTTTCATGGACAGTAAACAAACAGCAAATTAGCATCAACGTGTTGATAGACAATTAGCATCAACATTCCTAGTGTCGATGGACAACAAGATTGCAACAGCAATTTAGTGATAAACAGTGGACAACAAAAACAACAATGCTTGTGGTCCTATATACCATTTAACTTGCAAAATTAATGCAAGTGTTTGCTAACATTACTAAGACCTACTGAAACTACATTCAAACAAACCTCGACAGTGTGGCTGACAATCAGACTTTGGTAACTGATCAGTAGCCGACAGACCCAGGAAAGCATGACCACACGGCAGAGTTTACAGTATCATCTCTCTCTCTCTCTCTCTCTCTCTCTCTCTCTCTCTCTCTCTCTCTCTCTCTCTCTCTCTCTCTCTCTCTTCTTGATGATACAGGGAAGAAAGGGTAAGGGAAAGACTGAAAAGGAGAAGGGGAATTAAGGGGAGTGAGAAAGAGAGGAAGAAAGAGAGAGTGGCAAATATACGTGTAGGTATTAGGTAGACAGAAAGAAGCGAGAAGAACGGAAAAAATGGGGAAATAAAAAATAAGGAAAAAGAAAGAAAAGAGGTAGACTAATGAATGACAAAACAGTCGGTAAAACAGAGTTGGCTGGGTTGCGAGCAATACCAAAACCAAACCAAACCAAACCACACCAAACCAAACCAAACCAAACCAAACCACACAAACGAAAAACAAACAAAACAAAACAAAACAAAAACAAAACAAAAAAAACGACTGATAACGTTCGTGGTAACTTTCCTGATTCAGTACTTAACATAAGTAATACCTTTGTTTGTACACGTTAACACAGGTATTATCGTCGATTTTATACATAAAAGCGTTGCACAAACAACTCCCTGAGAGAGAGAGAGAGAGAGAGAGAGAGAGAGAGAGAGAGAGAGAGAGAGAGAGAGAGGAAGGGGACAGGGGGGACACACACACACACACACACACACACACACACACACACACACACAGGGAGCTACTTCATTTGATGTCAGATAGCAGGACAACTCACAGGACAATCAGCAGAACTACGGATAGGCCGACCCCAAAAAGATAGTGGCTTGGAAGACAGTCCCTGCCTTTGGAGACATGCGAAGTGTACACAGCGTCTTGCACAACGGTCTTTAATGAGTACGCAAAGGCTGGTGGGGAAAAAAAATCACTGGTCGTGTCAATTACTCTCCAGCGTAGGACGGGTGGAAAAAGCTGCCTGTCAAAAAACGACAGGAAAATTGGGTACAGAAGAGAGAGAGAGAGAGAGAGAGAGAGAGAGAGAGAGAGAGAGAGAGAGAGAGAGAGAGAGAGAGAGAGAGAGAGAGAGAGAGTTTTCACATATATCTTCTGGGCATGTGCGTCCCACTGGACTACTCTGATCGTACCAAGCACCATAAAGGGGGACCTTTACTGACTTTAAAGCCATCCCTCTCTCTTCCAGCTGATGGCTGATAAGACCAAAACTCGTCACCTTCGCTTCCTGACGAACCAGTGCTGTGATGAAACGCTTAGCCTCGTAGACTCCAGGCTGGCAGGTCATGGGTCGATTCGCACCAGAGCCATTTTTTGTAGGAATTTCCTGCTCTGGCCAGCACCTATGCAGAGTTCAGTTTCACTGCTTCTTGGTTTGGAAGACTTGGGTAACACACTCAGATTTCCTGACCAACGCTGCAGGTGCCTGTATCTCTGGGGCCTTGTTGACGGTGGGATATACTTATTATGAAGATATGCATAAAGTACAGCCATGCCATGCCGTCTCAGACCAGAAGAGAAATCTGTAGCATCATCTTCATCCTCATCGATCAGCACAAGAGAATTTTTGAAACTTTGGTGACCTTTTCGCCCTACTCTCATGATGACCTTACCTTTGATTTCCTGCCCATGTGCATGCCTGTATGCCCTTGGTGAGGTTCTGTCGTACAGACGTGGTAGCGCCCTCTGTAGGGAGAGCCCACTGACACCTGGCACCACATCAAAGCAATCATTGTCATCAAAAAGCTGTGCCCTCAAATGTTGAATCAGAACAGGTACTACTGAACACCCCAGAAGTGACACAGAAGCAGTACAGTTTCTATTCCGATGGGCTGCCTCATGACGATTTGACAGTGATTGCTTCTTATGGATCGCCAGTGCTAAGGCTCTGTAGTTGAAATGACTAGCACAGGTGCAATGCTACTAAGCTGGTTCAGAAAATGGGACTCGTAAAATAACGTATGTGGTTTAGTCGGAGGATGCATCCCTCAAAAATTGGTACGCACATTATGAAAAAAAGGGAGAGAAAAGACAGGGACAAAAATTGTAAAAACGTTAAAGGAAAACTCCTAAACTATCATGAGTGTGCATTAAATGTGTGAGAACAGGTAGCCCACCATTCTTAAAAGCAGTGTCACAGAAATGTGCCTTGTACTCCTTCCATATCTATGGGATTTATATATCATAATTATTTTTATATATGAATACTTATATATCGCGCTATCCTCGGTTACAGACCAGGCTCTAAGCCTTTTACAATACACTCTCTTTACACAAAGGGGCGCCTATCTGGGTAGTGCCGATTGAAGAGCTGCCACCTGGCGCTTCATTCAGTCGTTTTCCCGTGTCATCCAGTCAATATCGTTCAATATTGTTTCACTCAATTGCCTTACATCCTTGATTCTTTCCATTTCTTACGCAAGATGCGTGCTATGTGTAACGTGTCATCCATACCAACGGCCAAACTGGCCTTTTCTTCCCGATGTTGGTAATAGGATTTTACGTGTCTCTCTCTCTCTCTCTCTCTCTCTCTCTCTCTCTCTCTCTCTCTCTTTGTCTACATATATATATATATATATATATATATATATATATATTTACTATATATCCAAATACATATATGTATATGGAACACACACACACACACACACACACACACACACACACACACACACACATATATATAGACATGAAAGGGGTTTCGTTTTTATGATATGCATTTTCCCATTTACTTCATCATCTTCTTTTTTTTTTTTCAATTTCAAGTCTTTGCCAAGTCATTACTACAATGATTGACGAATTGTTAACCTGCACTTGTTTTCCCCCACTACTTAATTGTTCAGCATTATATTGTTTGGTCAATTAGTGGGTGATTGCATCTCTCAGGAGATCCAAGTAAAGGTTGTTCTGCACAATTCTTAGCCGCTGACAATGCTTGGGTTATTGAACAGCAGAGCTGACCACTCAGACTGTTCCATATCTTTCGATTTCCTTTGCATCCTTAAATGGATCCTCAAGCATAGGCTCAAAGATTGTCCCCTACATTTTATACTGTTTGCATGTTTTTAGTTTTCAGCAACTTTTTTTTTCATCTCCACACTTTCGTTTTGTTTTATTCTACTAGCTTTCGCTGGCTGCTTTGGGGGTGCTGTTGGATTCTTCTTTTTCGACCCTTGGTGGTCGGAACACCACAGAATTATGGACTGTGGTGTGTCTGTATTTGACGCCAAGAGCACAGACACAATCAGCCGTGTCCCCCTGATGAGTCCGATCCAGCGGACCAAAGGCCTCGGAGCAGGCGATACATATAGATCTGTCTTCGAGATGGATTGCGATGGGTTTCTCATGCAGCCAGTGAAAGGTTATATATATATATACCTATACTATATATATATATATATATATATATATATATATATAAAAAATACCACTAAAATGCCTAATAAAATTCTTAAAATGCTCGACCCCTTGGGGAGCACATCTGTTAAAAAAGAATGGTAAAAGGAAGTTTTAAAATCGACAGGTCTGTTTCGAGCGCTGGCTCTCCTCAGGATGGTTTTGGGTTGTCTACTGCCTGCCGGTGTTATATGGCCCAATGTCACTGTTTACACGTGCGGATTGGCTGCACGTGTTGTTCGGTTTTCAGGTTGTTTACAGTTCAGGGTGCGTTTGCTGACAACGATTTCCATTTGTGCCTGCAGTTGTTTACTATTTCTACTTTAGTATTTAGAGTTGCTAAGTGTGGTTTGCATAATATTAACCATTTTCTGTTGAACATAGGTTGCATCTTTTAGAAATGTTTGTTGTATGGTGATGCCCTTTTTATGATTTTCCAGGATATGTTATAGTTGATTTTTTTGTCTTTAAGTCTCCAATATATTTGCTCAGTTCTGTTTGGTTTTTGTATTTTTTTCTTTGTTGAATGACTGTTTATGGTTTGCGTACCTGGTTTGAAGTGATTTCAGTGATCCCTATGAAAGTTTCTTTTTCATTTTCTGATGTCACAGTGGCTTGGTATACAATGTTGTTATAGAGCATTTGTTGCTTAAGGAACACTGTTCTTTTTTTAGTACAATTGCAGGATTTCCTTTCTTCACCCTTCTTTGCTGTGTTGCTTTTCATTTTGTTGGATGAATCAATTATATTTTTAAGGTTAGGCATGCATGAATATGATAGTTTGATGGTGTTCTTGTTGAATATTTTGGACAATTTGTGTTCTTTTGGGAAGGATGCTGTCAAAACTTTGAAGAATTCTTTCCCTACGTTTGTTTTTACTCGTCCATCATATGGAGGGTTGTACCATGTGATTTTCCTTTTCCTGTTTTTTTTTGTTTTTGTTCATGTTCATGTTGTTATCTGGGTTGTATTGTAGTTTGTAGCTGTAACCACTTTTTTTGCAATGCCTCTTGGTATACTGATGCTGCGTTGTTGAATACTCTTTCATTATGTGACAGATTAGATAATCTCTTGTTTATGCCATTGGGTATGGTTTTTTTAGTATAGATGGTGGGTGGTGCTGCTTTTGATGTTTACATAAATGGGTGTGTCATTAGGTTTCTTGTATGGTTTATATATGTGTGTGTTGAGGTCAAGTGTTATGTCTAAGTAGTTCACTACCTTTTTGTTTGCTTCGATGGTGATTTTTAAGTTATGGTTTTGGAAAATTTTGCATAGTTTCTTTTTTCTTGTTTTTTCGATGGTTCTTGGATTGTTGTTTAGCGCGCGGCGAGGCCGTCGTCTCTGTACAGTCCGACTTGCTTTCCGAGTTGTTTTTGGATGTTGGATAGCATAAACAGTCCGACCAGTTCGCATGTTTCGGCACCGTCGTACGATCCCATGGTCACATCAAATGTTGAGTTTTTATTCGTTTTCTTGATCCATGTTTCATTTCTGCTGTACAGTAAAGTTTTCTTGGTGTGAAGAATGATTTCCATTTCTGACCCTGTTATGTCTGTGTGTTTATTAGCAAATTTCAGAGCTTTAGTGAGTAGCTCTTCATCTATGGATGGGTAGAAGTCTACTATGTCGAATGTGATGAATACTGTGTTCTCTGTTTGTTAAGTTTTTTGAACCATTGGATAACTTCATATGTGTTCTTTCCAGAGGTTGTATTCAGTGTTTGATTTTATGTTTTTTTTATGGCTTTTTTTAAGATTTTCTTACTTATTTTGCCCAGTTCGATTTAGATGGGTTTATTAGTCTACATGTTGGTTGTTGTGGAAATTGGGTTTATGGTCTTTAAGGGTTATGAAGGCTTCTTTTATTGCTGTTGTTTCCACCCTGTCACCTAGATCCATGTGGTGTACGAGTTCTTTTTTCTTTTTTTTTCGGATGTTGTTGTGTATGGTTTTATCAGCTTTTGTAGTTTTTTCTGAATGTTTTTATCAAGAAGTTGTGAGTACTCGTTTGGTTCCATTTTGTAGTAATTACTGGTTTTGTCAGCCTTCACGAATATTTTTTGTCATTTTGTATTTGTTTTATTTTTTTTTTTAATGATGTTTGGAAATCGTTGTTTGATTTTTGAATTCTATGTTGGCTATCATTCTTTTCATTTTATCCTCAAAAGATTTCATTTCATCTATGGCTGGTGGAGATCGCCATGATTTGAAGCCATATGTGTTTTTTGTCCTCTTTTTTTACATTTGGGTTCAGGAAGAAAAACGCTTTTTCCATCTCATGTTTCGTACGAATTTTTCAGTTTGCTCTATTAATCTCTTTAAGTAGAATTGCGGGTTGGAGAATGGTATATTTTTTGTTGATTGTCTAAAATTGATTTCCTCCATCTTAAAATTCATCAGGCCACAGTGCTCAACGTGAGGAGCTATTATCAAAAATACCACTAAAATGCTAATAAAATTCTTAAAATGCTCGACCCCTTGGGGAGCAACATCTGTTAAAAACAGAATGGTAAAAGGAAGTTTTAAAATCGACAGGTCTGTTTCGAGCGCTGGCTCTCCTCAGGATGGTTTTGGGTTGTCTACTGCCGGTGTTATATGGCATCACCATACAACAACATTTCTAAAAGATGCAACCTATATTCAACAGAAAAATGGTTATGCAAACCACACTTAGCAACTCTAAATACTAAAGTAGAAATAGTAAACAACTGCAGGCACAAATGGAAATCGTTGTCAGCAAACGCACCCTGAACTGTAAACAACCTGAAAACCGAACAACACGTGCAGCCAATCGCACGTGTAAACAGTGACATTGGGCCTTATAACACCGGCAGTAGACAACCCAAAACCATCCTGAGGAGAGCCAGCGCTCGAAACAGACCTGTCGATTTTAAAACTTCCTTTTACCCGTTCTGTTTTTAACACACACACATACACACACACACACACACACCACACACACACACACATATATATATATATATATATATATATATATATATATATATATATATATTGTCAAAGTAGATAAAAATCCAAACAAACAAGATTAAAATATCCCAAATTTTCGCTTTAATCGCCTTCGTCAGGGTAACAGACTGTGGCAGATATATATATATATATATATATATATATATATATATATATATATATGTGTGCACTGCCGCGTGTGTGTGTTTGTTGTTGCCATTGTTTTGTTGTTGTTGTGCTGCTGCTGCTGCTGTCGATGTTGCTGCTTTGTGCTTTGTTCAAAATCTGGCAAAGCCTGCAGCTTTGATTCCTGAACTGGTGAGTCACAATGAAATGCAGTCGTTCAGGTCTTTAAACAAGTTTGATACGTTCCAAAGATTTAGACACCGGTGAAATGGTTTGTGTGTGTGGTGGATGGGCAGATGCGGGTTTCAGTCGCAGGATCTTGTGACTAGTAAAACGACAAGACAAATTGCTCTTATAGTGTCTTCTTGGTGACTAGAGCATAATGCCACAGTGTTTCAGTTGACTTTGTAGATTAATCCTTCCTTAGTTTCTTCCGACGTTCGTTTTTTTTTTTTTCCCTTTGTTCGTTCACTCTGTTGTACACCCTTTTCCTCTTTTATTCATATATTCATTACTTCATCCATTTTGTTTCTTTCTTGTTTATCTTTTCTTTTTCATCTTCTCCCTCAGTGTGTGTGTGTGTGTGTGTGTGTGTGTGTGTGTGTGTGTGTGTGTGATAGAGTTAGAGGAAGATGGACAGACAGACAGACTGGCTGACAGATTGACAGAGATAAAAGATTTTTGAGTTGCTGCATTGTGTGCGTGTGCACACACGGAAACACTTACACCACTTACACACCACACACACACACACACACACACACACACACACACACACACACACAGGGCGACCACAAACGATAAGGAAAGCAGGCCAACTGACGCGAAAACTACGTCAAACCGACTTCCGCAAGGGTGACCCCCACAAAAGAGGTAGGACCGGAAGGGAATCCGCGTCTTCTGAGTGACGTAAAACGTATACAGCCATTGGCTTTTGATATTTCATGAGTACGCGGTGGCTGATGAGGCAGAAAATCTGTGATCTTGTTAATTTCCCTCGGGGGTCAGGATCTTTGTGGAGCCAACTCCATGAAAACGGAGGGGCAATATGGGTACATACATACACACACACACTCAGTAGAAAGAAACTCGTGGAGAGCGTGGCAGCAGAAAGTCCTGAGAGAAACCCCCTTCAAGCAAGTGTTTCGGCCCTTATCTCCTGACACACTAGGGGGTTGGGCCACACCCGGTTCATGACTCCGGATGTCCCTCTGCTGCCCCCCTTTTTTTCCCCATCTTGAGACGAGCCATGGCTGGGATTCGAACCCATGCCCCTCTGGACATGCTCATTTTCCACTTAATGACTCGCGCACTAACCACTGAGCCACTGGGACACCTCATTTTTGTAGGAAAGTTAAGCCTTATGAAGTTCACTTTTGTTCCTCCTTGACCAGATCCAGCTTGAACACCTCTCTGCTGCTTTTGGCATTGCTTTCAGGGCTCTGGGTTTTTTTTCCTCCCTGCAACTGAGAGCTGTTTCATGAGGCTGTATGCAGACGTTCCTACAACCCCCCTAGCTCCAGTTTTTGCAGTGAGGACTTTGACCTGATAGCCTTCTCTCCTAAGGTTGTTTGCCAGATCAGTATACTTTTCAGTCTTGTAGATTTGAGCTGCCTCCATTCTGTTCTCAGATGGCACCATGAGCTTGATCATGATCAGCTGCTTGGTTGACTGAGAGTGGACTACTATGTCTGGTCTCATGCCACTCTTGCTGATGATTTCTGGGCGACTCTTCCATTCTGGGAGGTCTGCAGTGCACTCCCAGTCATCTGCCCCGTCCAGCAGACTCTGCCTGCATGTTCCCAGTGGCACTATTGTTTTGGCCATGATTCGCTGCCTTCTGCCGTGAAGAATGTTGCGGGTGCTTTTAGATGTCCTGATTTTCCTTTTTGTGGTGTTGGTACTAGCCCAGACTACTTGTACAATCTCTTTGAGCACTTGGTTTGCCTCCATGTGTACCTTCCTTGAGCCAGGGCTACCTTACATGAGCTTAGGACATGCTTCCACTGTTTGTTTTTCATGGCACAGGTGGCATGAAGGATCGTCTGTTTTCCCCCCCCACTTCACCAGGTTTGCATTTGAGGGCAGAAGGTCATATGCAGATCTGAGAATGAAGCTGATCCTGAGAGGGGCCATGTGCCAAATGTCATTCCAGGTGAGACTCATATATCTATCTATCTATCTATCTATCTATCTATCTATCTATCTATATATATATATATATATATATATAGAGAGAGAGAGAGAGAGAGAGAGAGAGAGAGAGAAAACAGAGTAAAATCGGGAAAACTCACAACGTGGGGAGGGGTGTTTTGACAGGCAAAAAGCACATGTGTTGGTCATCACTCTCCATTTTGATAAAGACAAAATGATAGCGCCCAAAATGTGCATAGTAACCCCCCCCTCCCCCTTCTCTTATTTTTCTGTCATGATGCACTTATGTTTATAAATGATATAATAATATTTGATAGACACAAGCAGGATCTTACTTCGCTCGCGTTGTGGCGACCAAAATTTCATAGTTACAAGTTTCTCTCTCTCATATACAGTCATCTCATATATACAGACTTCAACATAAGTTAAGGACCACACCGCAGAATGCCTTAGGTGCTTTCAAAATCAAATATCAAATAAAGGTGAGTAATTGCCAAGGTTTCTGAACGCGAAGTCGTCAGGCCTTCTCAATAAATACTGCCAAGCATGCAACAGCTGCACTGACTCCCCTTAAGCGTGCAGAAAAGTGCTTGTTTGGCAAAACAAGCTGTTTGTCAGCAATCCGTGCACAGTGACTCGAACTGTCTACAGGTGAAAATCCTGATGTATGTGACAGCATGAAGGTATGGGAGTGCGTTGTGCTCACCACAATGGCCATAAAGGCCGTCGAATACGCGTTCTGAAGCACAACACCAACATGCCAGCGAGACGAAAGTTGAGAAATTTCGATCGTGCCCGAGCTATCGCCTGGCTGCAGGACGAGTAGGCGTCCGAGAGGTGGCCAGAAGGCTGCAAGTGTCACACTCGGTCATCATCCGTCTGAGACAGCGCCATCAAACCATAGGCACCGTCCAGGAACGACCACGCCCAGGGCATCCCAAGAAAACCACACAACGTGAGGACTGGTACCCTCTGCAGACAGGCCCTTCGGGAGAGGACAACCACCACCAATGCCTTGAGTCAGCAATTTTGTGCTTCCACCAACACAGCAGTAAGCGGGCAGACCACTCAGCGTCGCCTACATGCCGCCGCCTTGCATTCCAGGCATCCGGTGAAGAAGCCCATGCCGACCGCAGGTCACAGGGCACGCCGACTTGCTTAGTGCCAGGCCCATTTGAGGTGAACTCGTGCTCATTGGGGCCATGTCCTGTTCACCGACGAATCGCGCTTCATGGTGAGCCCCAAAGACGGCTGCATCAGGGTGTGGTGGCGCCCACAGGAGCAGCTGCAGGATGATGCTATCCAGGAGGCGGCAGCTTTTGGAGGTGGCTCCATTATGGTTTGGGGAGGCATCAGCCGACACCACAGGACTCCTCTCTACCATGTGGAGGGCATGCCCAATGGGCAGCGCTACCTGCAGGAGATCTTACAGCCTCTGGTCACAGCGATCCTCCAGTAGATCGGACCCCAAGCTGTCCTCCAGGTTGACAACGCCCACCACACCGCTGCAGGGCTGTCAACACTTTCATTCAGGAAGCTGGGATCACCAGGATGGCATGGCCTGCGAACAGTCCAGATCTCAATCCAATCAAGAACATCTGGGGAGAACTTGGCCGGCGAGTCCATGCAAACCGCCCACGTCCAGCTAATCGGGAACAGCTGCTGCACGTCCTCCGACAGGAGGGAAAACATCCCCCAGGCCGTCATTGCAAACACCATCAACCCCATAAGGCAGCGCTGTCTCGATTGTGTTTTCTGCGCGGGTGGACACATCCGTTTTTGAACAGATTAAAGAAACATGTTTGTGGATTTTCTTTTCCCAGGGTGGGTCTCTTTACATTGTTTTATCATTGCAAATACATTACGGAATCCAAATAAAATTGCTTTAATTTGATTCACAAGGGTTGCAATTAAATATCTGTACACATGAAACATTTTTGGTTTCGCGCGCGTGTTGCATTTGTCAGATAGATTGCAAGTGGTCCTTAACTTATGTTGAAGTCTGTATATATATATATATATATATATATATATATATATATATATATATATATATATATAGAGAGAGAGAGAGAGAGAGAGAGAGAGAGAGAGAGACACACATACCGAGAGAGAATAAAATGCACACTTACATAATCAGTGGATCAGCAATTATATATATATATATATATATATATATATATATATATATATATATATATATAACAGAATGGTAAAAGGAAGTTTTAAAATCGACAGGTCTGTTTCGAGCGCTGGCTCTCCTCAGGATGATTTTATATGACATTTTGTTGTCATTGCTGCTGTGCTGCTGGTCTTTGTCTAGTTCATGTTCTTGCTAATTTGTTTCTTCAACACCTTAGAGACGAACACGCACTGGAACAGAATCACAGAACATGAGAGTCATAACTGCAAAGAGATAGAAGATGAGAGTCATAACTGCAAAGAGTCGTCTTAAGACTTTCGACAAGAGATTTGATTTAGTCCCGAGAACTGAAACATTTCATTAAAGTTCTGTATTAGCGTGTAGTGAGCGGAAAAAGAATGTGCGTAGACACAAAGACAATCTTTCAGTGACAACTTAAGCAAGTCTAGAACTTTTCTTTCACCACGAGAATATGTTGGGTGAAAATTAGAGTTTCCTTTTTCGTTTGTTGTTGTTGTGTGTGGCATTTTTTTTTGTTTTGTTTTTTTGTTTTTTTTGTTTGTGCGCATTATTATTTTACTTTTTACTCATCGCATTTTTTTTTTCACTATGTACACAATAAAATCATTATCTTATCTTTTCTTTGTCTGTGTGTCTTTGTGGTACGATTTATTGTGATTACGATCACTTGGCATCAAATAGAGGTAAACGACAGTCTACAGTTCCCCGGTATTCTCACCACCAAGGTTTCAAACACGTGATCCAACAGCACCCCGAAGCAGCCACTTAAGAGTGGAAAAATAACACGAAAAGAAAGTATGGCAAAGAAATGAGTTGCTGAAAAACTAAAATCATGTATGAAATATAAGGGAAACTCTTTGATCCTGTGCTTGAGGATCGATTTAAGGATGCAAGGGAGATCAACAAGTGTCAACAGTCACAGTGGTCAGTTCAATTGTTAATTAACCCAAGCATTTTCAGCACCTAAAAATAGTGCAGAACAGCTTTTACTTCGACCTTATAAGAGATGCAGTCTCCCACTAATTGACCAAGCAATAATACCTTGAAGAATTTAGTTGTGAGAGTAAACAAGTGCAATTCTGCCATAATTATACTAATGACTTGGCAAAGATTCGAAGAGAAAAAAGGCGGAGTTGGGAAAAAGGAGAGAAATCAGGAAAATGAGAAGAAAAAGTCGTAGAAATATGTTACAGTTGTAGACACACACACACACACACACACACACACACACACACACACACACACACACACACACACACACACACACACACACACACACACACACACACACACACACACACACACATATATATATATATATATATATATATATACATGTGGAGAGAGAGAGAGAGAGAGAGAGAGAGAGAGAGAGAGAGAGAGAGAGAGAGAGAGAGAGAGGATGGTGTCAAGTATTGTACGGCATCCGAGGACTGGTGAATTTAATCTCAGACATTTTAGGATGGAAATTCCATAGTCTGACTTACAAATTAACATGGCATATAGCATTAATCTTAAATGAAAGATACAGAGATGACAAAAAAGACACATTCTAAATACTTTCATTTCTGTATGGGCTTCTTTCTACGGAAATTCACTTTAACTTCCATGCAGACAGCATAAGTGTGGTCTTTAGGGACTGCAGGTAAGATTTTCATTCGTTTGTTCTTCTTTTTTTTTCTTTCATTAAAAAAAAAAAAAATCATAATTATTCCCCCTTACACGAAACACAGTAGCGTCCATCTGTTCGTAGGAAGAGTCACCATAATGTTTCTGCTGCAACGTCACTCAGCTTGCTTCGGTGGCCAGCCGGAGTTGTCTCAACATCCTGCAGACATTGTTTGTGTAGGTACTGCAGTCAGCTGTGCCCAGATACCATCAATTCGATAACACGCCGTCTTAATGACCCGTCTGCTTTTTTATGTGTGAATCTCGCCAGCCGTCTGTCTCTGTCTGTCTGTCTGTCTGTCTGTCTGCCTCTATTTATCTGCCTGTCCTGTCTGTCTGGCTGTCAGGTCTGTCTTTTTGCCCTCTTTGTTGTGTGTGTGTGTGTGTGTGTGTGTGTGTGTGTGTGTGTGTGTGTGTGTGTGTGTGTGTGTGTGTGATTCCAATTTGTTCTTGAAGATCTAACTTCCACGAGTAGGCTTCACGTTAATTTGTACAGGTAGCTGTAATTATGCTAGTGCTTGGTTATGGTTTCATCTCATGTCCTATATAATTATGATGAGGAAATAAAAAAGTGTAAAACAAACAAAATATGACCACCTCCAAACAAGTGAAACGTGATTGTAAATGTAAACATATGAAAGCAATGTATGCTTTCAATTAGATGTGTGGAACAAAGATGT
Source organism: Conus betulinus (assembly GCA_016801955.1). Classification (NCBI taxonomy): domain Eukaryota; kingdom Metazoa; phylum Mollusca; class Gastropoda; order Neogastropoda; family Conidae; genus Conus; species Conus betulinus. Next base: position 134,873 of record JADBJO010000419.1, on the reverse strand, counting down.
ATATGCAACATATATCTGTCTGTTTCTAAATCCTTTGGAAGGTACATAGGTCTATAACCATCTACGTTCTTCGCCCATGTTTTCCAACGTTTACCCACTCTCATATTTCTATTCCGGACTCAGGAATCGTATTAGAGTCGCAGTCAAAGGCTGCCACTAAATATTCCTTCAAGTTGACTGTAACTCTCTCTCTCTCTCTCTCTCTCTCTCTCTCTCTCTCTCTCTCTCTCTCTCTCTCTCTCCTCTCCCTCTCCTCTCTCTCTCTCTTCTCTCTCTCTCTTCTCTTCTCTCTCTCTCTGTCTCTCTCTGTCTGTCTCTCTACGTCTCTGTCTCTGTCTCTGTGCTCTCTCTCTCTCATTCTCGCTCTTGGTGGCTACATAAGTCTATGACCATCTACGCCCATCGCCTGCATTTTGAAAATGTTTAGTCACGTGTGCGTTCTTGATTTCCGGGGCTGATGAATCGGGTGACAGTTCCAATCAAGAGCCGCCATACGCTATTCTTTCATCTGACATTCTCTGTCTCTCTCTCTCTCTCTCTCTCTCTCTCTCTCTCTCTCTCTCTCTCTCTCGAGAGAGAGAGAGAGAGAGAGAGAGAGAGAGAGAGAGAGAGAGAGATGCTTGTGTGTGTTGAGTGAATGTGTGTTGAGTGAATGTGTGTTGAGTGAATGTGTGCGTGGTTGTGTGTGTGTGTGTGTGTGTGTGTGTGTGTGTGTGTGTGTGTGTGCGTGTGCGTGCGTGCGTGCGTGTGTGTGTGTGTGTGTGTGTGTGTGTGTGTGTGTGTGTGTGTGTGTGTGTGTGTGTGAAACTGTCCCCAGCTGGCCACCAGACTGTTGGACTGTCGAGAGAATCAGACACAGAAAGCATCGGCGTCCGGCCATTGACTGACCCCTGGAGAGTGAAAGTCACTGATTGATGCATTGTGCTCTGTGCTGGCTCTATACTTCATTAGTGGGAGGTCAGTGAATGGATCTTGTGTGATGCGCCCGTTACAAAAGGCACTTTCCTCTCCTGCTTATATGGAGAAGAACCAAAGAAAGAGCAGATCAGGAGTACCACAGTTGAGGTATTGGGGTAGGGGTGTGGGTGGCGGAATGAGTTAGAAGAAGAGGGGAAATTGGGAGTGAAACGGGGAGGAGAAACACGTAACGTACAGTTAACATTTGATATCATTTTTACCCATTCGCAAACCTCATTTCTTACTTACGTTCGAGACACGGGTATTTTGTTCATGCACACAGTCACGCCAATATTCATTTTTTGTGGCATAGACGCACAACACATTATGCATATTAAATGTAAAAACACACACCAAACGAGAGAGAGAGAGAGAGAGAGAGAGAGAGAGAGAGAGAGAGAGAGAGAGAGAGAGAGAGAGAGAGAGAGAGAGAGACTCACAAGAGCGCGCATGCAGACTCATGAACTTCTGTGCACACTCATACACTAGCCACCACACACGCACACACACACACACACACACACACACACACACACACACACACACACACACACACACACACACACACACACACACACACACACGCGCGCACGCGCGCGCGCGCGCGCGCGCATATATCTGCACATACACACACTACCAACTAACTAAGTACCTTAGTTAAAGACTGCAATGTGTGCCCATAAAGCTAGCTACACTGCATGAAACTCAGACTACACCTAGTAGGGGTATCTAGCATCAATAACAATAAGATAGTAACAATATATAGTGTTGATGAACATTAAGATAACAACAGCATTCGTAACGTTGATGGACGTTAAGACAACGATCTTAGTTGGATGGATAGTGAAACAGAAACAACATTCCTAATGTTGGATGACAGTACGACAGCAACAACCATACAGCTGTTAATGGACAGTGGGTTAGTGACACCATTCGTTGCATTGATGAACAATAGACTAGCAATAACGTTCGTTAGTTTGACGAAAATTGACATAGCAAAGCATCGTCGTGTAAATGGAAAAGAAAGACGGTCAAAACAATCCAATTGTTGAGGGACCTTAATAGCGCAACATTGTAAGTGTTGATTGACATTAATATAACAAAAGCAATCCCAGTGTTGACAACAGTTTTACAATCCTAGTGTTCATAGACATTATTGTAACAGAAGCATTATTGTAACAACAGCATTATTGTAACAGCAGCTGTTCTAGTGTTGATAGATGTTAAGATTACAATAGCACTTTAACAATAAAACTCTTGTGTTGAAGAACATTAAGATAGTAGCAACCCTACCGCTGATAGATATTATGATAATAATTACAATGTTAGCGTCAAAGGACATTAAGATATAACGATAACAATTTTAGTGTTGACGGACATTAAGATGACAATAGTGATCCCTGTGCTGATGGACATTAAACTGACGGTAAACCAGCATTAATAATCGGTGTGTGATGGACAAATAGACAACAACACCATTCCCAGTATAGATCAACAATAACATGGCAACACCATTCCTAGTAGTAATGAACATTAAGGTAACAACATTTCGTGGCGTTGATTGGTGCCATTTAACAAACGACTATAACGTTGGTATAGATAACATCACAGAACGTACTGAGCGTGTGTGTGTGTGTGTGTGTGTGTGTGTGTGTGTGTGTGTGTGTGTGTGTGTGTGTGTGTACAAGAGACTACTTGTACACAGGCACACATAGCAGTCTGGGTTTCAGCGTTTCCATTGTTCTTGTTGTTGTTTGTTGGTCTTATTGTTGTTCCTGTTGTTTGTGTTGTTTTGTGTTGTTGTTGTGGCTTTTTTTTGTTCAAAACATGTGTAATACAGACGCAAAACAGCAAAGCAAACCAGCAGGTTGGATTCCAGAACTGAACAATTAAAACAACAGGCAGTCTTTAGGTCTGTAGACAACAAGCTTGAAATGTCCCTAGGAACTTAAGGACGCCAGTGAAATGGTTCGTGCGTGAGTAGGTGACACATGAGGGTTGTGGTCTTAGGAATCTTCTGACTAGTGCAGGGACAGGAACAAGGCTTTTACTCGCAAGTTATGTTGCTCTCGGAATGTCTTGCTGACGACTGAACATACTGCCATGTTTTAGCTGACGTTGTAGCTTATTCTTTCGATAGTTTTTTTTTTCTACCTTCGTTCTTTTGTATCTTCTTCTTTCTTTCTTTTATTCATATATTTATCATTTCATTAATTCTCTCTCTCTCTCTCTCTCTCTCTCTCTCTCTCCTCTCTCTCTCTCTCTCTCTCTCTTCTTCTTCTTCTTCTTCTTCTTCTTCTTCTTCTTTCTTCTTCTCTCTCTCTCTCTCTCTCTGACAGACAAACATAGATTTTGCAAGTTCATCCATTGTGTGTGTGCGCACTCAAAATAGACACATTTACAAACCAAGCAACAATAACAAATATCACACACACACACACACACACACACACACACACACACACACACACACACACACACACACACGCATGCACGCACGCACGCACGCACGCACGCACGCACGCACGCACGCACACACACACACACACACACACACAAACACACACACACGCATCCCAATACATCCCAACTGTGAGGAAAAGTAGGCCAACTGACGCGAAACGTGTGTCTGACAGATTTCCTCAAGGATGACCTCCAGAAAAGACACAGGACCGGAAGAGGGTCTTCACCCTTTGGAATGACGCAAAATGTGCGCAGTCATTAGCTTTTGATATTTCATGAGAACGCTGTGGCTGATCAGGCAAAAAAAATCTTCGATCTTGTTAATTTCCCTTGGGGTCAGGATTCTATGTGGAGCCGTCGCTGTAAAAAAAGCAGAGTCAATTTGGGTACTGTAGACCTCACTGGGAGAGAGAGAGAGAGAGAGAGAGAGAGAGAGAGAGAGAGAGAGAGAGAGAGAGAGAGAGAGAGAGAGAGAGAGAGAGAGAGAGAAAGAATGAAAATATATACTCCTTTCTGCTTTCTAGCAGTATCTACTGGAGACAGCAACTTGATCTTGCCAGGGATCAGAAAGGCGAAACCTCAGTTTACACACTTAATACCCACCTCCTTTCTTCTGGTCATCGCCCAATGAGGCCAAACGTCTCTGCCGTTCACTGAAACTTATCTCGAAGGGTCTCTGTCCCCAGCTGATCTCTGCATCACACCAGTGCTTGGTAGATAGAATAACATACCCCTCAAAGTTTGAGAGAGAGAGAGAGAGAGAGAGAGAGAGAGAGAGAGAGAGAGAGAGAGAGAGAGAAATGTAACGCCAGGAAAAAAAAAAAACCTCTTGAAGGGGGAAAATGGAGTCAAGCGCATGCTGGTCACCATTCTTCATTTTTAAAACAGTACACAGTGACAGAACTGTGCGTAAGATATAACCCCTTTCTCTGTCTCTCTCTCTATATATACATATGTATTAGATAATTTAGTAGTTCGGGGAGGGGAAGTGCAGACTAAGAATTCCTCCGTTATTACATTAATGACTGGGCAAAGATTCCGAGGAAAAAAAGGTAGGATTGCGGAGATAAAGAAACTGAGAAGGAAATATCAGGAAAATATACTGTAAATGGTCCTTCATTAGCAGCCTATGGGAACCATCATAACCCATCGTGAAGACAAAAATCTTCATACAACTGATCCAAGGCTTTTTTTTTAGTCCACTGGGATCACACCCATCAGGGAGGCATGGCTGATTGTGTTCGCTCCCTTGGCATCGAGTAGAGATATCCCACAGTTTACAATTCTGTAGTACTCTCACCACCAAGCGTTCAAAAACTGAATCCACTGGCACCCCAAATCAGCCAGTGGAGGGTAGGAAAGTAAAACAAACAAAAAATGTGGTGAATTAATACGTTGGCGAAAAAACAAAAATCGTTTGTGAATCGTATAAGATATAAAAGTACATCTTTGAGACTATGCTTGGAGATCTATTTAAGGATGCAAGGGAGGTTAAAAAGATGTCAACAGTGAGAGTGGCCACCTCTACTGTTAAATAACCCAAGCATTGTCAGTAGCTAAGAATTGCGCAAGACGACCTTTACTTGGATCTCGTAAGAGATGCAATCTCCCACTGATTGACCAAGCAATAAAATGTTGAGCAGTTTAGTAGAGGAGGAAAACAAGTGCAGGGTAGCAATACCTTCATCATTACAGTAATGACTTGGCCAAGATTCTAAGGAAAAAAATGTATACACATATATACAGAGAGAGAGAGAGAGAGAGAGAGAGAGAGAGAGAGAGGGAATAATAAAGTCAACGACAAACAAAAGATCACCAAACGTGGGCCTAAATGACCAGCTATGACATACGAAGAACCAAAGCACTATCTCACAGGGACACAGCAACAGACATTTTTTTTTCTCTGATATATCATAACATTCGGCAATATATTTAGCAAACAGACGAAGAATATTTCCATCATCCGAAGATAATAGTTCAATCAAAGTAAATGGTCTTTCTGGCATTAAATTAAACAGTTTTGATTTTTTTCTTTTATCTTCATATGCCTTGCATTGAAACAAAAAGTGCTCTTCATCTTCCTTACTGTTATCTGGACACAACACACAAACATCATCAACAAAAACTTCATTGCAAAACCATTTCTTATTTGCTTTAAAACCAAGGTCCGACTTCTAAATCTGGCCAATATGCTTCTATGCCATTTATTAGTAACAGATTTCAAAAACATTTCCGGCTGTAGAATACTTTTAAAGGAATAAAACCATGAATACTTGTCATTTTCTTCCATTTTTGAATGCCAATTCTGTTTATAGCAGGCTATCAAGCGATCCCTAAATTCTGACATAAATGCCCTTTCGTTCCCTACCTCTTTGCTAAGCCACACAATACCAAACCCATTAATAGTTAACACATGTTTTTACTTTACTAACCCAGTTGCAGTGTCCACTTTCCATTTGTAAAATAGCATATCATATGCTTGTCTACATAGCCTTGATGTTGGAAGTTGTGTCAATTTTAACCAATACTTAATAGATTTTGAAAACGTTTGAATGAATAAAGGATATCTTCCAGAATCACCATAAGCCATTGTGTTTGATGAATGCAGTGGAATGTTCATGAATCTTTTAATAGCCATAGTATGTACCTTCTCCATTTCCAGATTTTCTTCTAATCCCCAAACTTCTGCAGCATAAGTCAGCATAGGCGCTATTTGTGAGTCAAATAACTTCCAGAACAAAGAAGGGTCAATGCTATTAAGTCTTTTCATGCATCTTAGAATTTCTACAACCCCTTCTTACCCTTTCTGCCGATTTCACGCCACCCTGCATTTAGACTTAAACGAGTTGTAAATAACATCCCCAAATATTTGTAACTATTGGTTACTTTTACTTCTACATCTCCATACCACCACTTTTCATGCTGGGATAGATAACCACCCATCCGAAAGACAATAATATTTGTTTTCTCTAGATTAACACTTAATTGAAGTCTATCTGCTTCATTTTTTAAAACATTTATTTGATTTTGCAACCCAACACAGTACTAGAGAACAAGATTACATCATCTGCAAATAAAAGCATAAACAGTTCAACAGCACCTGCAATCAACTGTATACCATGTTTGCTTTATGTGACATTTCTAAAGCTATCTCATTTAAAAAAAATGCAACATTTGAGGGCTCAATAGACAACCTTGCTTCACTCCTCTAGGACAATTGAATAAGTCACTGTACAATCCTTTCTCACGAACACATGCTAAAACTGAATTATATACACCACGAAGAGCATAGTACAATTTTCCTTTAACCCCTGTTTTTTCTAAGAACTTGCCACAACACATTTCTGTTAACAGAATCAAAGCCTTTTTAAAATCAACAAAAGCAACATACAGTTTAGTATTTTTCTTTAGGCACTTTTGGACTAAAGCATATAATGTGAAAATATGATCAACTGTACTATATCCTGACCTGAACCCCGCCTGCCTGCTTCCCCAATTTTCCTCTCCTTTTCAGCCCATTGTGTCAATCTTCTATTCAAAACGTGAGTATATACTTTACTAATTATACTTGTGAGAGCTACACCTCTATAATTGTCTGGGTTATTTGGGTCTCCTTTTTTGTGGATGGGTACAATAATGGATGTTGACCACGACAGGGGAAACAATCCATGATTAAACAAATGGTTAAATAAAGAAACACAGAAATCAATCACATAGTCATTGGCATGTTTTATCATTTCACTTATTATTCTATCTGGTCCCGGGCTTTACCAGTTTCAAATTTCTAATACTTGCTCTTACTTCATCTGTAGTTATAGGGTCATCAAACAAAAGCTCATCATTTTGTTCATCTTCTATTTCTTCTACCGCTGGATCACTTTGACCATTACAAAGAGAGTTGAATACACTATGAAATGGTCAAACCATTGCTGTGGTGTTATTTCATTGTAAATGGTGGTTTTCCTGTTAACTGATCGTATTGTACTCCAAAACAATTTGGGATCATTTACTGATTGTTTAAGCTTTAGTATTCTGTTTTCATCAAATTTCCTTTTTTTCTTTTCTTAAATCATATATTCTTTTTTTTTCTTTTGTATATAAATTACTCTTTTCTCTTTTCTTCTTTTGACTCTTTTGATTTAGCCCTCTAAATATTTGTAATAATCTCTTTACTTCTCTCTTTCTTCTTCTCACATTCATCGTCAAACCAATCTTCATTTGTTTTTTTTTCTTCCCTCCTACTTTCCTTACCATACATGCCGCAGCAGCTCCATATAAAGCATTAACAAAACCATCCACACACTTATTTACATCAACTGTCATGTTGTTCATAGCTGTAACTAAACACTGTTTAAAAATCATCAGAATTCAATTCATTCTTAAACGTTTTTGTACATTTTCCTCTGTCCACACCACTCGCTCCTCACTCACCCTGTCAACAACTACGGAACATCTGTTTTAACAGGACAATAATTCCATGTAAACTGAACTGGTAAATGCCAAGAAAAGAGAGTATCCCCCTACCTTTAAAGCACAATATAAACATAGTTCACTAGATACTAGAAAATAATCAATTACACTACAACCCTGAGGAGCAACAAAAGTAAATCTCCCATCAGCATCAGTGTCACACGAACCATTCAGAATACACAAATCAAACAAAAGCAAAGGTAACAAAGAACGACCAAACTTGTTTACAATTGTATCTTTTGAACATCTTTTCATAGGAACAACAATTTCATCATTTTCATTGACATCATCATTTTGCACATTAAACACATAATTATACATTTCTTCCTCCTTTGTCTGCTCACAACCCGTTCTGGCGTTCATATCACCACACATGATATAATAAACATTACTATCAGAAAGAGACTGCAGCAGACTATCTTCAAGCATAAGTATACCATCTGTGAAATTAGTTTGTCTATATAGGGGCCCTCCTTCAGGGACAACCTGTATCCTTAGCCTTACTGGCGGACACGCAAGTACTGAAGAAACAACAGCTTCGATTTCGGATCAAGAGAGACACACAGAAGAAGGCAGCCATCCAAGTCTTCAGACAAGAGGTTTCGTAAGTCCTCGGGACTGAACGACTTCAAAGAAGTACTTTGTCAGTGGGTAGGTGGGGCGGATGAGGTGATTTTGGTGGTAGGGATTTTCTGACTAGCACAGAGACAGAAAAAAGCTTTTAGCTGTAAGTTAAGTGGCGACGAGAATACATTGTCGCAGCGTTAAAGTAGTCTTCGCTGCTCATTCTTTCCTTCGTTTCTTGGATTGTTTTATTCTTTTATTCTATTTCACTTTCTTCCATACTTCTTTCCTTTCATTGATTAATGCATTCAGCAACTCAATCACTTAGTTTCATTCTCTCTATTTTTCTTTTTTTTTTTCATCTACAACTCTCTCTCTCTCTCTCTCTCTCTCTCTCTCTCTCTCTCTCTCTCTCTTCTCTCTGTGTGTGTGTGTGTGTGTGTGTGGTGTGTGTGTGTGTGTGTGTGTGTGTGTGTGTGTGTGCTTCTTCTGCGTACACGTGTGCTCGTGCGAATGCACGTGCACATTTTCAACAGACAGCTGCTGACACTGGTGAGGAATAAAATACACGTAGCAAAACTGGGAAGTCTTGATGAGAATCAATTTATTGCTGAAGAAGTCTGTCTGGTGAAAGCTTGAGTTTTGTCAAATTTGTTGCCGACAAAAAAGATTGCAGACTATTTTCAATCGCCATTATTCTGCAATATCTGTTTAGATCGATTTGTTGTGGTCTGGGAGTCGTGAAAGATTATGTTGCCACCTTCACTGACAGAGGGGTACAGGAACGTTTGAGAGACAAGAACAGAAACTTGGCGTTCAGAAAGATACGTGTTTCATCAGACAGACGGTGTGGGTGTGTTGATGTGCGAGTCGGATGGCATTCTTGTAGAGTACTCCTGTGATCCGTGTTTCCAAAGACGACTGTGTGTTTTAGTGCATGAAGCAGGAACACAGAAACAGGTCGTCGGAAGAACGAGTCAAATTTTCCCACCTGCGGAAGGGAAGACGTGCCAACAAAACACATCACGCGGAGACTCAAGCACGTGCGCTACGGCGGTTGCACGTGTTCCCTTGGCCTGATCCAGTTTTACCCTGGGGTGACTGCCCTACACTGCCCGGATTATGCACGCATATCAGAGACATTTTGTCGTTCACGACTTTGTCCTGTAATATGGAAAACAGAAAGCATTGCTATGGTATTCATGTGAATCAGACTGTCGCGTTTTTGTCAGTGTACATCGCGTCGATATGCTAAATGGGCTGTACAGCTTACTAGCAATAAATGTCGCTCGTTCGTACACACACACACACACGCACACGCACACACACGTACAGATAATTGTGCTTTTGTCTTTATAAACTTCAAGCGATGTGTTTAATACTAGTGTGGGTATTTGTATCTAGAGACTCAGCAGATATGATAGCTGAGGTCCTGATTTGGCTCCTTGTAATCCGCTGGACCCTATAAACACTAACTAACTAACTAACTAACACACACGTACATACTCACGCTCCCACTCCATAATAAGGCGAGAGAGAGAGAGAGAGAGAGAGAGAGAGAGAGAGAGAGAGAGAGAGAGAGAGAGAGCGAGGGGAGAGAGAGAGAGGGGGTGGGAGAGAGATGAGAGAACCACAACAATGCAAACACACACACATACACACACACGCACGCACGCACGCACCCACACGCACACGCAAACGCGCGCGCGCGCGCGCAACACACACACACACACACACACACACACACACACACACACACACACACACACACACACAAGTCACAAGTGCTGGAAAACCAATTATGAAAAATGACTTGGCCAAGCCTTAAAAAAAAGAAGGCACTGTAGAACAGAGATTAATGGACTGAGGAGGAAAATGGCGTGATGAAAAATAAACCTTTCTTTGACAGTTTGCAACAGGTACAGCTACTGTTGCTATTGCTGGTGCTAGTGCTACGATTTTCCACTAAAAGTTCAGAAGAAGGATGGTGACAATGATGATGATGATGAGGAGAGGAGGAGAGGAGTAGGAGGAGGAGAAGGAGGATGATGATAATGATAATGAAGTTATGATGATAATAACAGACAGTTCCAAAGCTATTAATCATATCTACACACACACACACACACACACACACACACACACACACACACACACACACACACACACACACACAATGCGGTTTGAAAATAAACGAGTCCACGCCAAGGGAGGTAATGATTATAAATATTGGGTTCCCTCCCCTCAGACATGCCTGAAATGTTATCACACGGGAACATGCTGCGGTGCCACAGTGTTTGGGATGCCGAACACATTCGTCAGGATCTGCACCAGAAGGAATAGAGCGAGACTGCGAAGCCGAAAGAGAGAGAGAGAAGAGAGAGAGAGAGAGAGAGAGAGAGAGAGAGAGAGAGAGAGAGAGAGAGAGAGAGAGAGAGAGAGAATGAGAGGGGTGGGGGTGGGGGGGGTGTTAGGCGTGACGGTTGTTTTGTTTGGGGTTTACAAAAGGTTGAGAATGATGCTTGTGTAGTTTGGGGTTTTAAAAAAAGTGTATCAGGCGAGTGGAAGGTCGTTAGCCAGAATCTGTGTTGCTTTTCTGGAAGTCTACAGGGGATAGAGTTGAAGAGAGGGAGGGGGTCGGGTTACTCACACGTGCGCGCACAAACACGCTCACAGAGAGAGAGAGAGAGAGAGAGAGAGAGAGAGAGAGAGAGAGAGAGAGAGAGAGAGACAGAGAGAGAGAGGAGAGAGAGAGAGAGAGAGATTGATTGAATGAATGAATGACTCATTGATTGATTGATTGGTTGGTTGGTTGATTGACTGTTCATAAGCGTAATTACATGGTGGGTATCAAACAGAAGCGACAAAAGCAATTAAGAGAAAGGAAACCAGAAGGTGAGATGTGGGACTGGGGGAGAGGAAGAAATGACGGTAGGAAGGGGGAGGGGAAGACGGATGGTAGACAGAGTGGGAGTGAGGATGTGTGGTTTAATGGAGTAGGTTACATGTTTAGACAGTGTATTCAATGTATGGCTTACAGAAGACTTTGCGAATGGACGTTAATGATTTTAATCGATTGATGAAATTACAGGGACATAAATTAATTTTGTAAATGCTTCATGAAAAAAAAAGCATTCGTATTCTGTAGATTCAGAGGAAGTGAGTTCCAGACTTACGGTCCACAGCGAGCTAGGCTTGTATTGTATCGAGCAATGGGTGGGGAGGGGTGAAGATATTTCTTCTTGCCAGAAGACCTATCCAATCATGTAACAAGGGCATTGATATAACATGGCATGATGTCTGTCGAAATTGTAGAAATAAATTATGCCTTGCTGAATTCCATTCGTTTACTCAGGGGAAGTATATTCACTCCTTTTATTTGTTTTATCTGTTGCTAGCAGCATGGCTGCAAAGAGTAGTTTTGCCGCTCGATTATGGAGAGATTTCAGTGGTTTTGTTTTTCTTTTGGGGGACGCGGATATCCCTGAGAAATCGGTAGCCTTTCGGTTTTGTTTGTTTGGTTATTTTTTAATATCTAGAACGTGGGAACTCACATAAAGGTGGATTTCACAGGTAAGCACAGGCTGCTCACAATCACAGAAATATGATTAATGGGATGTGTCCATAGATCACACGTGTGTATGCGTGCATGTGTTTGTGTATACGCGCGCGCGCGCGCGTGTGTGTGTGTGTGTGTGTGTGTGTGTGTGGATGGGTGGGTGGGTGTGGGTGTGGGTGTGACACTAAAAACGTACATACACAAACAACAACAACAACAACAGGAAACTCGGTTTCACATGGCTACGCATATGCGGTCACACACAGACACACACACACACACACACACACACACACACACACACACACACACACACACACACACACACACACACACAGGGCGACTTCCAGCGCGTGGAAG
>JADBJO010000419.1:112500-117500 GCA_016801955.1 Conus betulinus | reverse complement strand
AAAAAAGGGGAAGACACAATTAACCATAGGTAACATCATTTCCCATTCCTAAACCTCATTTTCTGAACTTACGTTCAATACTTGGGGGAATTTGTACATACCCACATGCGCGCCAATATCCATGGTAAGTTGCGAGATGTGCTCTAGTGTATGCATAACACACACACACACACACACACACACACACACACACACACATATATATATATATATATATATATATATATATATACCCCTAGGGGTTGAGCACTTTAAGAATTTTATTAGGCATTTTAGTGGTATTTTTGAGATTATATATATATATATATATATATATCCTCAGGGTACAAACTGGGCGCACCACCGGTGTTATATAGTGTGTTGTGTGGGCGCGTGAGCACTGTACGTGTGGCACGTGGCCTGTAGTTTTTTTTTATCTTTTTGGGGCGCGTTCAGGGGGGACGTGCAGGGGGATGGTGCATTGATAAAGATTTCCATTTATGCCTGCAATTGTTTATCATTTCTACTTTAGAGTTCAGAGATGCTAGATGGGGTTTACATAATATCAGCCACTTTTCTGTAGTGCATAGATTGCATTTTTTAGAAATGTTGTTGTATGGTGTTGCTCTTTTTATAATTTCCATGATATGTTATAATCTATTTTCTTATCTTTAAGCTTCCAAATATATTTGCTTAATTCTGTTTGGTTTTTATATTTTTCTGCTTGAAAGACTGTTTGTGTTTGCATATCTGGTTTTAAAAAAACGGTTAGCCGTGATCCCTATGTATGTTTCTTTATCACTGTCCGTTGTTACTGTAGCTTGGTACACAATATTATTGTAGAGACATTTATATTCAGAGGGCACTGGTCCTTTTTTGTGCAATTACAAGATGTCCTTTCGTCACCCTCTTTGGTTGTATTGCTTTTGGTTTTATTGGAAGAATCAATTATATTTTTAAGGTTAGGCATACACGAGTACGATAGCTTGATGGTGTTTTTTTATTGAATATTTTAGATAGTACATGTTCTTTTGGGAATGATGTTGTAAGGATTCTTAAGAACTCTTTTCCTACGTTAGTTTTTGTTCTTCCATCATATGGAGGGTTATACCATATAATCTTTCTTTCCTTTTTTCTTATTGCTGTTCGTGTTGTTATCTGGGTTGTATTGTAATTTGTAGTTGTAACAGTTTTTTAGACAGTCTTTTGTTTATACCATTAGGTATAAAAAACCAAACAGAATTAAGCAAATATATTTGGAAGCTTAAAGATAAGAAAATAGATTATAACATATCATGGAAAATTATAAAAAAGAGCAACACCATACAACAACATTTCTAAAAAATGCAATCTATGCACTACAGAAAAGTGCTGATATTATGTAAACCCCATCTAGCATCTCTGAACTCTAAAGTAGAAATGATAAACAATTGCAGGCATAAATGGAAATCTTTATCAATGCACCATCCCCTGGCACGTCCCCCCTGAACGCGCCCCAAAAGATTAAAAAAAAAAAACTACAGGCCACGTGCCACACGTACAGTGCTCACGCGCCCACACAACACACTATATAACACGTTGAGCACTTTTAAACACTCTGAGTGGCCTTTTAATTCTAATTTTACTATATATATATATATATATATATATATATATATATATATATATATATATATGCACGAATGTATACACACACACACGCAAGCGCACACACACTCAGGCACGCGCACGCACACACACACACACACACACACACACACACACACACACACACACACACACACACACGCACACCACACACGCACACACGCGCAAACTTGAAAATAAAGCATAGCAATAAACTTAGCTTTCCCATCCTTGTTTAGGTTTAAATCACTGGAATGATTAAAATTCTTAAAGCCTAATTGTAGACCAATTAGCATGAACAAAGTAATTTTCGCACTCCATCTAACAGACACGACCTGAGGAGGTAAGAAGAAAGATTATACTCAGAAACACCTCACAGGGATAATCCATATAGGGGTATGGTGGTGGGAGGGGTAGGGCGGCGAGTGGTAGACACACTATGGAGCTCGTAGCACTACCGTTTACACAAAGTTGAAAAGGACCCAGTTGTCAATAACTGCAAAACGCGAGTGTTGTGCGTTAAGAGATAAAGAAAATTATAGCAGGTCCATGTAATGAAAACAACATGGGAGCAAGGGAGATAAGTATATCCAGAAATACTCCGGGGGAGTTCGTCAAAGATTTATCCCTGTGAACATATCTTACAAATGCAAGTGTTACCCCACGCCCCCTTCCCTCACATATTTTCTTCTGTCTTCTTGTGTCTAAATGGGTTTGAATAAAATAGCAAACCAAATCACATATTAAATGGAAACAATATTAAATTAGAAATTAAAAAAAAAATCTTCCTGATCATAATCCAGACTGGAGTACATTGTCCAGAGACAGATCGGTAGTAACAGCAAGTCATGTAGCAAACACTATGTGGAAGGGGAGGAGATGCATGTTCAGAACGTCCCCCCTTTCTCCTCCTCCCACCGGCTCTTCATCCAGAGTGACAACCAGGTATGCAGCGGCGGACGGTAGGCAGTGGGGGTTGTAGATTTGCATAGATGAGAACCACCGCATTGAAGATGTTCGAAAGAATCAAAATTTCAGTGACATGTAACAGGATTGTTGTCAAGGCAATGCAATGTACATGTATTGGAGGCCATTGTAATCATAAAACAAAGAGCGTCGATATGATTATAATATTGGATGAGGAGGTATGGGTTGTAAGCAGAAACACACCCGGGATGAATCTAGATTGATGCCAGTGAATCAATCTGGCCTGTTTTAGCATAATCGTCTTCTTCCGTACATGCATTTATGTTTTTGTGTGAGTTGCTCAAACAGCCAATCAAAAGACACATTATTTCTCATGGCAGAACATTACGATACAATAACGACCCCCTGTCGTATGTAGAGGAACATAGCATCCAAGAGAACAAAACGGTAACACTTCAGCCTTTTCATCCTCATTCAGATTTATTCACAGGCATAAGCCGTCCGATTTGAGACCATTTCGCCAACCTAAACTTAAAACAGAGAAGTAGCAATGGCTCGTCAATAAAAAAAAAAAAAAAAAAAAAAAAAAAAAAAAAAAGAAAAAAAAAAAAAAAAAAAAAAAATTGCTGCGTGGAGGGGATGTGGGAGCTTATTCAGAAATAAGCCGCGGGCATAATGCAGACTCTCACCCTGGAAGGGGAAATGGGTAGGGACACTAGACCTGTAGAACTACTCCCTCACCTCATCACCCTAAAAACGTTGAGCAGGACCAGGTTCTCAATAACATGTATAAATAAGTCAAATGTTGTCAAAATTATTCAAACTTATTTGCCAAATGAAATTTAATTCAGTTCATATTGCTTATTTGAACCGAGCCGAACTCAAAGGGTCATATCAGTCACCTTGTAAAGTCAATTACCACCATAGATAAAAAGAAGAAAAAATGATGTACATATGCAAATCACTGAAAGATTTTCTGAAAACATGACGGCATTGCTCTAAACTCTTTCTCCCGTAAAATCTTGGATTTAAAAACAAAAAAAACAAAAAAACAAACAAACAAACAAACAAAAAAACAAAAAAAAAACATGCGACGGCTCTCTATCAGATGTATTTCAAACACATTCCCCCAGAGACAAAGAAAGTCAAAATACAATAGTAGAAAATTTTCGGGAAGAGGAGGGGAGGGATTACATTCAGAAAACATCTCCACTAAACTTTTAATGGACCTCTAGGCGGCTAACTGGGCCAGAAGTACTTATCCTCCCCTGATGTTTTCTTGTTTCTGCGTGAGTAGATCAAATGGCAGATGACGTCCGCATGTTAGATAGCAGTATAGCTCTCCCACCACACATGCACCAGTAAGATTTACAAGAGAACACGAGAAGCACTTCAGCTTCGTTCAGCTTCGGCTAATTGTGACCATTGTTGACCGACATATTATTGCCCGAGTTGAGACCAGTTTTACTAGACGGACAGAGGTGGCAATTGCATGCTCATGAAAAAAAACAAATAATGATGAAGGCTCGGGGGGGGGGGTTGGGGGTTGGGAGTGGGCTGTTATAAAAATGCACCTCGGAATTAATCTGGATTGACCAACTGTAGGTAGATCTGGGAAATCCACTTCCCTCCCCCTCCAGATACGCATGTCGGGACATATTCGCATAGAACTGCAAAATAGTACATCCTCCCAGAACAATCACACAGGCAAGACATTCCCTTTCTGTCCCCTTACTCTTGGAAGAGTGAATCTAAGAGGATAACAAAACAAGTTACTCACCAACATCTTTAAAATCCAAATTCAGATAGTATTCATTGAAATATAGCTTGCTTTTAGAGCTTGTCCTGTGATTTAAGAGGAAAGTGAAACCACGTGGCGCCAATATAACAAAATAGAGAGGAATAGGAGGGGTGGGGTGGGGATGTTTGGCCGAAGATGGGTTGGGAAGTAGTTCTGGTTTGAGGTATACCTTCAGATTAGCCCTGAGTGAAGATGGGGGTGGGGGTGGATTGGGGCCACATCCAACTCGACCACCAGCCCACCTCCGTCCCTCCCATATCCAGTAGATCTAGTTTGCTACAACATCGCGCGGAAAATCCTCTGACGTCAGGAATGAAGTTCCGGGAGCCAAGATACAAAAGCCAATTAGCGGACTGGAACTATGCTGGTCTTAATTACCTGATTACCATCAAGTGATTACACGTGTTTGAATGCCATGTGTTTGACTGGGTCAGGGATGGGATTTCCACAGCGATTTTTACCAGCCTTAATCACATAGGAACTGATTCCAGCTGATGAGAGATGCACTGTGATGTTTTGTGATGAGATCGTCTGATGGCTTTGTTTACAAGAGTGCGGTCTTCATTAAATGGGAGTCAAAGCTGAGCTACAAACCTTTTAATGATGAACTTCATCACGCTGGATTCCATTTCACTATGGCGTGCACTTTGCTGTCTCTTTGACGAAA
>JADBJO010000419.1:92500-95000 GCA_016801955.1 Conus betulinus | reverse complement strand
ACTAGACGCTGATATAGACACCTACGTGGTCTTGGTCGTCAGAGACGAAGAAACGATGTTTCCTCTCTACACACTCAAAGGAAATGGCCATCCCAAAATCAACAAACAAAGCCACAAAATAGTCACTGACGCTTACAAACACGCAGTGAGCCATCTAAGATTTCTTCCTTAACTCCTTACCCCAATATCATCCTATCCCCCTATGACTATTTCGCTGCAGCAAAAGAACACAGAAAAATTAAAAGATAACATAAAGCGCTTGAGGTGTGTATGTGTCTGTACAAAGAATACACACAGAAAGAAAACAACTGAAAAATGTCTTTTAAGTTAACCTCTCTTCATGTGTAATATCCAACTGATCATGTCATTAAGGTCTTTAACAATATTTCTTATCAATTAAGAGGTCTGAAAGGAAAACTTTTTAAGTTATGTTGCATTCTGTTCTGCAGCTGCCAGACAGTGTCTGCAAAATGTTCACTCTCCTTGTATGACATCATAAGCTTGTTTGTCATGGTCAGTATCTGGTCATGACTGATCACAACATCCCTGTCCTCGTCCGTATAATTAATCACAGGCAACGACAGAAATCCCTGGGTCACTAAAGGGTCCGTCAATGCACTTGTTATGACGTCATGTCATGGACAGTTATAAAGAGGCAATCCTTTCGCCCCAGCGTGTTCATCTTCGATTCATGCGGGTTGTGGGGTCTAACTGGTGCCGTTCATGCACACTCACCAACACATGAATGACAACGTCATGTTTGCTGTCTGAGTAACTCTCCAGTCTTTCCAGTGGCTGACTAGGGGAAAGGTTAGAAGTATCGAACCCTTTTTCGCCACAAGACTGACTGACTGGTCTTCTATCTGTTTACGTAGGAGCAATAGGAACGTAGGAACAGGGAAAGTTTCAGAAGTGTGTGTCCGGTCTAGTCTGTGTTGATACACACGAAGACTGTTTCAGAACCTGACAGGTCTGGACAAAGACTAGCTTGGATAACTTCCTGTCAATTCAAGGGCAGAGGACTGTGTGTTCCTCTTTACCAGGTCTCTTTTACAATTTATGGGAATGTAAGTGCATGTCTCTCTATCCCTCAGAACAAACATTTTCTCACTAAATCCGGAATTACGTGTTTTTTTTTTTTTTTTTTTTTTTTTTTTTGACTGTCTGAGGATCAGTCGACATAGCTACTGCTGGAAAAGTCCCTAAAATCCATTGGGAAAATGGACATGGGATCTGGAGGTATTGCCGTAGTATGGAGCACAACCGATGGGGGGAGAACGGACTGGGCCAAGAACAGTTTTGAGAGAGAGAGAGAGAGAGAGGAGAGAGAGAGAGAGAGAGAGAGAGAGGAGAGAGAGAGAGAGAGAGAGAGGAGAGAGACAGACAGAGAGAGAGAGAGACAAACAGACAGAGAGACAGACAGAGAGACAGACAGAGAGAGAGAGAGAGACAGAGAGAGAGAGAGAGAGAGAGAGAGAGAGAGAGAGAGAGAGAGAGAGAGAGAGAGAGAGAGAGAGAGAGAGAGAGAGAGAGAGAGGTTCACACTTTTTTCAGTTTCACACAATCTCGGGACGATATCTCACATATAGAAACAATATGCAGTTGTCATAAATTGAACAATATGCGTTCAAGGAAGGCGTTCACGACTAGAAAAAAAAAAAAAAGACATGCTGGCAACATAAAAAAAACATTAAAGAATCAGCTGAGCAAACGAAAACCAGACCGGCAATGAACTGTTCCAACATTGTATTTCGGGCGAATATGTATATTTCCTACCACCAACGACTTCCCTGGGTATTGACGTGTGATAGATGACATGAATATCGTAGCAGCAACTAAGCTGGGATTGAAGATTTTCACAACGAGAAATGAAGATTGTCTATTACTCCTTGGAAGAAAGAGTGGGCATCTATTGTATCTTCAGCTGAAAAATCTTTGCATTGGTGCTCCTTTGGGCGATGTGAGAATATTACCTCTAATATCTCATCGTCTACTAATCAGAAAAAAAAAAAATGACAACATCTTTTCGTCTTTGTTAACATTAGGTCTGGTATGACAAACTTCTGACATGATCGTTCCGTTGATATTTCGTTGCTCTCCAAAACCTGTGGATTGACACATCAGACGTGGTGATGTGATTTCAGCACGTGGAAACTCTTGAAGGAGATTCAAACTCGGCTCGTTTTGTAATGCACCGGACTTTTCTATATTGACAATACGTAAATTATTCTGAATCGTGCATGAAGAAAAAATTCATAATACTGATCACGAGAAGTCCTAGGACTCCAGGTTAGCCCTGGTGAGCCTGTTCAATGCAGTACACGTGCTGCAAAGCCTAATGACGGAGATCAAATAGCGGCTGTGGCCTTCCATTTGAAATCTCTGGTTTTCAGCAGATTAACTGGGAAATTCCGTTGAAACTAGTTTTACGGTAAATGTCTGCTGAATTGGATTTAGTTTGTGGAGGTAGTGGTATGCTAACCAGTAAAATATGCCTTAC
>JADBJO010000419.1:80000-82500 GCA_016801955.1 Conus betulinus | reverse complement strand
GAGTGTGTGTGTGTGTGTGTGTGTGTGGTGTGTGAGAGAGAGAGAGAGAGAGAGGAGAGAGAGAGAGAGAGAGAGAGAGAGAGAGAGAGGAGAGAGAGAGAGAGAGAGAGAGAGAGAAGAGAGAGAGGAGAGAGAGAGGAGCGTTGTCAGGGTGTGTGACGGTGAGATAGACAGACATCAGAGATGTTGCCAGAGAGACATAGACAGAGGAGAGACAGAGTGAGAGAGAGACAAAGACAGGCCAACAATGTGTGCTGTTCCAACATTGTGTCTGTGGGGTGAATGTGCACTTTCTTTCTTAACTTTCAACGACTTCCTGGGTATTAACGTCTGAGAGTAGCTCGCATGAATATCGTAGCAAATTTTTAGGTTGGAAATAAGATGAGAGGAGAATGAAGCTTGAGAACACTGTTCTTGAGAAAAAAACGTTTGTACCTTAGTTTAGAGTACTCGCAGCTTTGAGGTCCTTATTTTGATGCTCCTGTGAGTGATATGGAAGTAGACGCGTCAGATATAGACAGAACGTCTACCAGAGCAAAGAGAGTCTACACAATGTGACAGTATCTTTTAGCATTTAGTTTTAGGTCCTGTGGTGTTCTAACTGTGCGACATACGTTCCATGTGATATTTGTGAGAGACTTCCTAGAGAGGACCAGGAGAGATCAGAGACATGGGATTCGATGATGACTTCTAGAGTGAGACAGCGCGTAGAGACCAAGTGTGACTCGCTATCCGCACATTTCGTGTGCACCTGATATTTATCCTGTGTTTCTATATTAACAACACGTTGATTATTCGAGAACGAGCGCACTTCAAAAATGTCAGAGAGAATGATCGCCAAGAGTCACTGGATTGGTCTCCGGTTTCACACCTGGACTGTCAGGTGTGTTTCTATATAAACAACATCGCTGTTTATTCTGAGCACATACGTCAAACAGCTGCACAAACAAAAACCAGGCCAACAATGAGCTGTTCCAACATTGTGTCTGTGGTGAATGTGCACTTTCTTCTGCTTTCAACGATCCTGGGTATTAACGTCTGGTAGCTCGCATGAATATCGTAGCAAATTTTAGGTTGGAAATAAAGATTTTGCACAACGAGAAATGAAGCTTGTCTCTCACTTCTTGAAAAAAAAAAAGTTTGTACATTTAGTGTACTCGCAGCTTTTGAGGTCCTTATTTGATGCTCCTGTGAGTGATATGGAAGTAACGCGTCTAATATACCATCGTCGTCAATCAAGAGAAAATGACAGTATCTTTTAGCATTGTTAGCATTAGGTCCAGTGTTCTAACTCCGCGACATACGTTCCATTGATATTTCCCTACTTCCTAAACCAAGAAATCAAAGACATGGGATTCGATGATGACTTCTAAGTGTCTTCAGCGCGTAAATCTGTTAAGGTGACTCGCTATTCGCACATTTCGTAATGCACCCGATATTTATGGTGTGTTTCTATATTAACAACACGTTGATTATTCTGAATAGCGCACGAAAAAAGTCATATAAATGATCGCCAAGAGTCGCTGGATTCCAGGTTAGCCCTGGTGAGCCTATTTAATGCTGTGCACATGGTGCAAGCCTGGGTGTTAACCTCATATAAGAAATTTCTGGCTTTCTGAGACTAGTCAAACAGATTCCGCTGAAACTAGCTTTAGGATGAACGTCTGCTGAACCGAATTAAGCGTATGACAAAAGTGAAGGTAAGATTATGATGCCTAGTAACATCCCACCTACCTGGGAAACATCTCGTAACAAAATTGAACCACATACGTCACATTACTTTTTTTTTCCCGTAGATACTGCCAATGAATAAGCTCTCTCTCTCTGCGTGCTCTGAGATACAGAATCCAGAGTGTGAAGGGTAGTTTATAAAGGCATACTATTACCTGTATGGGTAAGACTCAAGCCCAGGTGACGACAGTAGTTCAGGAAGAGGTAGTGCATTAAAGAAAAAACCAGGGTGCTCGGACCAACTCGAAGAGTTAGTCACAGAAGACACGATTTGTGCCTGACCTATGATCTCTACTTGGACAAATGCGTTCAACGTGCCAGACATCCTCTACCCCCTTTCTATTTCCCTTCTCTCTTCCCACCCTACCCCTCCCATTCTCTCTCTCTCTCTCTCTCTCTCTCTCTCTCTCTCCTCTCTCTCTCTCCTATCTCCTCTTCATCTTTACCCTTCCCGCACACAGACGCAACACCACACACACACACACACACACACACACACACACACACACACCACACACACACACACCAATTTCTGTATGTCTGTCCACTGTCTGCCGGTCTGTCCTCTCTCTCATTTAATCACACAATTCTTTCCTGTCCAGTGCACCTTCTCTAATCATCTGTCTGACATAACCCCCAGATAACCGAACGTTGTCGACATGTCCCTCAGGGACAGGGTGGGTAAAGCCCCACTGGCCGCGGGGAAAGATCTGGGTTAACCCAGGAGGTGCTAGTCCATTCTCTATGGGAAATATTGCAGATTGACCCA
>JADBJO010000419.1:65000-67500 GCA_016801955.1 Conus betulinus | reverse complement strand
AAAATTTCTGCTTTTTAAATCAGGTATTGTAAATGCTGCTCTTGTATTTAGATTATCAAGCACTGAACCATCCGTATAGATTGTCAAATAGTTTTTGTATTTATTTTCTAAATGAATATCGATGACATTTTTCAATACATAAGGTGGATTTTTTTTGGACACATTTGCATAATTTGTATCAAAGGTGGCTTTGGCTTGCTCCCATCTTGGAAACAGGTAAAAAGGACAGCTTATTAGCAATTTTTGTTTCGTTTATATTAGAATCTTTTAGGAGGTTAGAGGCAAATGACTGGATTTGATTTTGTAGATTGCATTCTTCTGGCCCGTTTCACGAAATCTGTTCTGAATTTAAGGATACTTCTTTTGCACAGAAGTTATCCTGTGAAAGACTCTTTAATATGAATTTTGAAGCACATGCTTCTCGTAATGCATTCAGAGGTAATATTCCGATTTCACTGTATGTTCCTATGTTAGATGTATGTGTGGGAACTCCAAGGGCAAGTTTGTAAGCCTTGCAGTCAATACTCTGTAGTTTATTTAATAGGTATTGTGGTGCGCTGAAAAAGAGATTTCTTGAGCATAGATTAATCGTGAGCGCACAAAAGCAGTGAGTAATAAAGTTTCAGTATGTGAATCTTGCCCCCACCGTTGTTTGTTTATAATTTTCAAGAAAGTTAAAACTTTTCCTTGCTTTATTTAACATATATTCAATATGTACATTCCAAGAAAGTTTGGATGTTAAATATACACCTAGAAACACACATACTCTAAAGCAGTGCCATCTAAAGTAAATGAAGGGAGTTTCTGCGGGTCATATCCAGCATTGAAGAGCATAATATTTGTTTGTTGTTTTGTTTTTTACTGAAAGTATAAGCCCATTTTATTTAAAAAGCTAGCTAACACTTTTATTCAGTTCATGATGGTATTTAATTCGTATATTGTTTAGCCATCTAAAAGGAGTTTTTTCTTTCCATAGTTACATTCATCCATAAGAATATATCATCAGCAAACTGTGCTAACGCTGTATCCTTACATAGGCCTTTGGGTAAATCTGCCATTAAAATATTGAATAAAATTGGGGAGATTACTGATCCTTGCGGAAGACCCATTTGTAATCTTTTTGATTTGAATATACATGTTCTATTCTTGTTTGGATGGTTCTATTTTCTAAAAATGATTCTACAAAATTATACATGTTCCCACTTATTTCAATAGGTTTTCAGTTTATACAAGAGTCTTTTATGCCATACTTTCGTATGCTTTCCTTCTATCAAAAAAGGTTGCAAGGATATTCTTTCGTCACGTGAATTGTTGTTTGACATGTGTGGTCAGTTTGACTAAGGGTTCTATTGTTTATCTACATGTGTGATGTTAAAGCTATTGGGCGATGACTATTAATATTTGAGCGAGGCTTCCCCCATGTTTATGAATTGGAACGATAACAGACTGTTTCTATACTGAACGTATTTTGCCATCATTCCAACATTTTTCAATACAAAAATGAAGTAAATGTGTAACATTTGGTGGCAGGTGGCACATTTCATTGGAAATGCCATCCAGTCCTACCGATGTTTTCTTGTTACCTAGGTTAGAGAGACATCCCTTAACTGTTGAAGTGTTATGGGGCGTTTAGATGATGGTTATGAATAGGGTCTGGACTGCTATAGATAGCTTTTTTTCCTCTTGCTCTGCTCTGTATGTAATGTGCTGTGCTGTGTGTGTGTGTGTGTGTGTGTGTGTGTGTGTGTGTGTGTGTGTGTGTGTGTGTTGTGTGTGTGTGTGTGCGTGTGTGTGTGTGTGTTTTGTCTTTGTTTTTAATTTAACTTTCACAGAGAGGTCGGTGCTCACGCATAATTGTCTACAATAGAGTTGGTTTTCTAGAGAAAAAACCTGTAAGCTAGAGAGAGAGAGAGAGAGAGAGAGAGAGAGAGAGAGAGAGAGAGAGAGAGAGACGTCAACGTGGTTCAATAAAGTAAAACGTTGTATTGACAGGGAAACCAGACACGCTACAAAATGAAGATACATTCGCTAACGAGTCATCACTAATTGGCAGCTGCAGTCCGAAGTACGTGCATGTCAGGCCGACCGATTACGGTCCCGCTGGGTCTAGGGTGTGAAGTTTTCATTAGTCTTTGGCTGTGAGGTAGTCAGAGACCAAGAAACAGTGTCAAAGACGCATCGCAGTCTCTCTCTCTCTCTCTCTCTCTCTCTCTCTCTCCTCTCTCTCTCTCTCTCTCTCTCCTCTCTCTCTCTCTCTCTCTCTAGCTACAGGCTCTCTCTTACCCATATTTGTGCCTTATGACTTTTTCATGTGCTCATGTCTGCCCAGGCCATCAAGCTGCTCAATACAATATTCATTTTTCCAAAGGTAAACGAGTGCACGCCTTATTTCACAGGCTGTCCGGGCTTCAGTCACTTTCATAGTTTTGTGTAATACCCCAGACTCTCCTAATTAACACACACACACACACACACACACACACAACACACACACACACAC
>JADBJO010000419.1:57500-60000 GCA_016801955.1 Conus betulinus | reverse complement strand
AACTTGTTCGACATATTTCCTGATTGCAGTCAATCCCCTAGGAAGAATCCAGTTGCCTGCGCATGGTCATTCTGACCCAAATCCCTGAAGTGCCGCCAGGATCTTGTGTCGCCAGCATCCTGAGGAACCCATCTTGCACGATGATAATAAAGATGAATTGATTCGGCTTTTGTAGTTGGGTGCAAGAGACAGAGAAAGAGCCTTTGTAGAATTAATTTTCAGATTTGCGTGCAAAAGTTGCTGTTAAATAGAAGAACTGTCGTTAAAGACGAGTTGTGCTCTACGAGAAAAAGCGCTCTGAAAGAGAGAGAGAGAGAGAGAGAGAGAGAGAGAGAGAGAGAGAGAGAGAGAGAGAGAGAGAGAGAGAGAGAGAGACAGACAGACAGAGACAGAGAGACAGAGAGACAAAACAGACAGACAGACAGAAAGAGACAGAGAGAGAGAGAGAGAGAGAGAGAGAGAGAGAGAGAGAGAGAGAGAGAGAGAAAACTGAAAATTATTTGTTTGCTGACTAACACCTATCCTACTCTCAAACGCCGCCTCGGCCTCGTCAGCAACATCAGATCTCCCCACCTTCTCGTCATCCAAAGTTAAAATACAAATCTGCTGATGTCACGGGTTCTGCTGACGTCATAGAACAAGTTTGGCTGATTCCATCGCTCTTTTAATCTCCCCATCACTCTCATGTTCCTTGAGATAAAAGAGGTGGCTGGAGCCCTAGGTTAGAAGATACTGTTTTGTATTGGCCTTTACTGTGACAAACAAAGCACGCTAACGTTCTAACAACCCTCTAGACAATTTAGAATTCTGTGGGTTTTTTATTACATCAGGTGAGATTTTTTTTTATATCATCACCTTTTTTTGCTACTTCAAACAGTGTCTTTCTAACTTAGAGGCTTAGCAGAGATGTTGCATTTGAAAAGATACAAGTAATTCTACTAAATCTCCACAATGTCTTTCAGTGCGCTGAATTGTTCACTCTCCTCCTCCCTCCCTCCCTCTCTCTCTCTCTCTCTCTCTCTCTCTCTCTCTCTCTCTCTCTCCCTCTCTCTCTCTCAGTCTCGCTCACTCACTCACTGTCAGGCAAATCATAGGAAGAGAAATTTTTTCCCTGCTTATTTTCAAAGCCCACCAAATGTGACAACAAAAGATCAAAAGTGTACTTATGATCGGGATAATGTTGTGTCTTATGCTCATGCTCACTCCTCACTCCATTGTATGTGCAAAGAGACTGATACCCCCCCCCCCCCCCCCCCCCCCCCCCCCCCCCCCCCCCCCCCCCCCCCGCGTCATTGTCTGCCTGCGTATCTGTCCATCTTTCTGTCTCTGTCTTTTTCTCTCTGTCTGTCTGTTTCTTTGTCTCTGTCACTCTCTCTGTCTCTGTCTCTCTGTCTCTCTGTCTCTCTCTCTCTCTCTCTCTCTCTCTCTCTCTCTCTCTCTCTCTCTCTCTCTCTCTCTCTCATCTATATATCTCTATATATATATATATGATGCTGTTTGCCGATAATGTAATTCTGTTGTCTAGTACAGTAATAGGATTACAAAACCAATTGAATGGTAATTCTGAGGTGAAAGAAACCAGTTCGTACAAATACTTAGGTACATTTTTCACAACAACATTAAGTTGGAATTTAGGTTGGTGTGAAACAAGTAGAAAAGGCAAAAAGAGGTGATAGAAACTTTGAGAACATTAAGGAAATTAAATACTACTGATCCACACATATTTTGGAAGCTATTTGATACCCAGATTGAACCGATTCTTATATATAGTGCTGAAATAATTATGGGGATTTGAAAATAATCTAAACAGAAAGAGTGCACACTTATGCAATCAAACGGTTTCTGAGTATTCCGATTCATTCGTCCAATAAAATAGC
Source organism: Conus betulinus (assembly GCA_016801955.1). Taxonomy (NCBI): domain Eukaryota; kingdom Metazoa; phylum Mollusca; class Gastropoda; order Neogastropoda; family Conidae; genus Conus; species Conus betulinus. Next base: position 58,123 of record JADBJO010000419.1, on the reverse strand, counting down.
TTACGGTGAAACAGGAAGGTACCCTTGGTACATCAGATGTATTGTAAAGTGTGTTAGATACTGGTGTAAAGTAATACGATTATCAGTAGCTAGACTGAGCAGGCAAGCCTACGACATGATGCTACAACAATGTGAGCTAGGAAATGTTAACTGGGCCTCTAATATTAAAGAAAGTGCTAACAGAGAATGGGTTTGGAATAGTGTGGTGGAGCCAGGGAGTCGGAAACGAAACCGTTTTTTATGTCTAAATTCAAAGATGGATTAATTTCTTCGCATAAACAACACTGGCACATCCAAGTGGAAGAACATGATAAATATTCCTGGTTCCTATCCTTCAAAGCTTACATGGAGGCGGAAAAGTATTTACATCTAGTATCTAATCGGTGGCAGAGAGAGTTAGAAATAGAAACACTGGGATTAAATGCTAATAAAAGATGGTATCTAAGTAATGATGCTGTTGATGATTCATGTCCATTATGTAATGATATTGCAATTATAGAAGATGAGTTACATTCTTTGTTCACTTGGCCTGCTTATGGGAACATTATAAAAAAATCAAGACTATTTCATCATAACACAAGAGTCGAAACCTTTGCAATATTTTGCAAACAAGTGATGAAACA
>JADBJO010000419.1:45000-47500 GCA_016801955.1 Conus betulinus | reverse complement strand
CCCTTTGATCGCCTTTATTCGTTCCTGTTCCTGTTGTTGTTGTTGTTGTTGTTGTTGTTGTTGTTGTATGCTGACGTCGCCAGTAACATTTGCAGAAGGGATGATTGCTTGTACAGTTTGCCCAGAAGATGTCTTCTGTTTTCCTTTTCTCTCGGGACTGTCGGCATAAGATTGTATGTATTCTGAAAGACGATGTATCTATAGCCAAGGTCATCATGACAATGGTGATAAGAACGACTACCGGATTTAAACAGGTCAATGGTGATCAGCTTACTGCAAAACAGTTATTATATGATTTTAGGCAGAAGCTCTGTTCTATGGTGAAATAAACTGTTGTGCAAACTCTCGGACATAAATTCTTGCTTAGCTATGAACGCGGATCTAATTGGTTTGTAGGGGAAAGGGATCATCTGCATCTTTGTTCCACCGTAACACGATGACATAAATCACAACAGTGTGAACATTCTGAACTGGGTAGTCTGTTTCGCGTACGTATGTCGGTCTGTCTGCCTGTATGCTCGTCTGTCTGTCTGTATTTATGTGTACTTGTATGTACGTACATATTTATAATTGTATGTACGCGCCTGTAGGACTGTCTGCCTGTCTGCCTATCTGCCTGTTTGTATGTATGTATGTGCGTATGTGTGTATGTACATGTGTATGTACGTACATGTGTATGTACGTACATGTGTATGTTCGCATTGCACTTATTGATTAATAATAAGTTAAATGATTACAAGCAAACTAATGGTAAAGCAATTAGTATGTGTGTGTGTGTGTGTGTGTGTGTGTGTGTGTGTGTGTGTGTGTGTGTGTGTGTGTGTGTGTGTGTGTGTGTGTGTGTGTGCGTGTGTTCGTGTGTGCGTACGTGTGTGCGTGCGTGCGTTGTGTGTGAGTGTGTGTGTGTGTGTTGTACGTGCGTGTTCGTGTGTGTGCGTACGTGTGTGCGTGGGTGCGTGTGTGTGAGTGTGTGTGTGCGCGCGCGCGCGCGTGTGTGTGTGCGCGCGTGTATGTGTGTATGTATGGTGTGTGTGTGTGAGTGTGTGTGTGTGTGTGTGTGTGTGTGTGTGTGTGTGTGTGTGTGTGTGTGTGTGTGTGTGTGTGTGACATGTCTACATGCCCATGCATCAGCAGAGAAATGAGAAATCAGAAGAAATGTGTTTGTTAATAGAAACATTTGTCAGCATGTAACCTGGGCAGACCTGGAACTGAAGCTGAATTTCCAGACAAAACAAGCTTTAATAAGTCACAGCCATCAATCACCAGTAATATTATCCGATCCCCGACTGACACCACTTGCCCACTTGTCTCATATCCAGTTCACACGTTCCACCTCTTCCATCACCAGCATATCCCAAATGTCCCCATCACGACATTACCGAGGTCATAAGACCAGTTCTGCTGACGTCACAGGTCCAGATATGCTAACACGATTGGACCCTTTCTGCTGACCCATTGCTCTGTTCACCTCTCCTCCAATATCGCCGTGCTGGCGTCATGTGCAGTTTAATGAGTTAGTTGGAGGTGCAGGTTAGAGAACTGATCCCTTCCGTTATTGCCTTGATTATCTGACAACACAACAGGTATCTCGAATTAACACTCCCTGGATGCATTAATAGCTGGTGTATTTTGCGCTTCATAGACTGAATGTTGCTTTTTTTTTTTTAAATCAGTTCGCATATCCCTGTTTTTAGGAAGTTTTCTGTCATTGTTGTTCTTTAGTTTTGCGGATGTAATATAGCATAGCATGGATTAGTCAGCTTGAAATGATCTCTCTCTCTCTCTCTCTCTCTCTCTCTCTCTCTCTCTCTCTCTCTCTCTCTCTCTCTCTCTCCTCTCCCCCTCTCTTTCTCTCTCTGTCAGTATGTTTGCCTCCCTCTCTTTCTCCCTCTCTCTCTCGCAAATCCAACATACTTAATGATGTCTATGACTGAAAAAATCTTTAGAAGCGCTTACCTATCAGTCCTTACCACTTAGGAAATTAACACATTACTTAATTCCTCATGAGAGACTGCATCTGTGTTTAGCTCAATCGGAAGCACCACCCTCATCTCCCTCAGAGCTCCTTTCCCTGACGCTTCAGTGGTTTAGAATGACACTTCAATATGCTATTAGCAATAGGCAAGAACAGAGCACTCAGTTCAGTGCACTGTGTTGATGAGGACATAGATCACAGTGCTGAGTTATTCCTGCTGAGTTATTTGAATCCTTTCCTTGCAAATGCCAGGTTCATTGCACTGTTTCCCCCGGGAGGAATCCTGTTGCCTGCACCGGGTGAGTATGACCCAAATGCCCTTTGACGTCGCCAGCATTTCTTGGTGGTCTTTATATGTGTGGGACATTCATTGCTTATGCAGGCATCACGTTTGTTGAGGAAGGGCTGCTTTTGTGTTTTGCCCAGGACATGCTTGTAATTTCCTATTCTTTTTGGAAAATCTCTACAAGAGTATTTACTGTTGTAGAATGGGGACACCCATTGCATCCGTTCACCCAGGGCAGT
>JADBJO010000419.1:27500-40000 GCA_016801955.1 Conus betulinus | reverse complement strand
TGTTGGGGAGAGTGATTCCGGACCGGAGTCACAGTCGTGCCCACTCTGATAAGGTGCATGGTCTAGCAACACCTCAAATGATATAGTGACGTGACGATTTTTTATCTCTTCTGATACAAAGACTGCGTGAGTTAAAGTATTGCACGGACTCGCCTGTTGGGGGAGTGCCTTGAGAAGCGATGGTGGCAAAGCAGACTCACTCCAGGGCAGGGAAACTGAACCCGACATTGCTCCAGGACTGTTGCCAGAACTCTCCCCCTTCTCCACAAATCAGCGCGTACATTTAGAACAGACAAATTGTACAGGTGCAATAATTATGTCATTATGCACAGATATATCCCCAATCTTCCACAGGCCATCAAGGAGGGGTTGCGTCTTTGTTACTTATTCCTATAGTCATCCCCTTTCGATAAATGTGTCATGTACATGTACGAAGTGTTGTTTGGGTCTTGCTCAACTCCATCAGCATACCCACTATAAAGGAAGTATATACGTTTGATTTTGCCTGTGACCCAAATTCACTCTTACTCGGCACGCTCAACTCCATGTCAAAACTCATCCCTGCCCCAAAACTGAAGACCCGTAACTTAGACATGAGGTGGGGATTCTTGCCTGAAGCCAGTCTTCTTTCCCCCTTTCTGGCATAAAATTATATTGGTGCATTGAGTTGAGTAGGCGGGGGGAGGGGGGTGCAACCGGGTCTCTGGTATCAAAATAAATCCTTCCTCCCTCCCACGTCACTGTTTTCGGCATAGCCCCACTGGTTAAGGGGGTAATGGTAAAGATGCTGGCCATTTGTCATATATTTTAGCGTTTCAATGCATCAATCAGATCAGTGGAGAGTGATTCTGGTCTTACGCTACCCCCTCCCCCCTCCCCTTACCTTCCTTCCCTTCACCAGCCGAATATAGGAATTAGAAAGACAGGGAGTGGCTGTAGACTGATGACAAAACTCAACCTCTTTTAACTCACAATTATGACATAATGCTGGAAGTCGTGTTGACTTAAGCCTATCCCCTTCCCCTTCCCCACTTGACCTCAGACTAAAAAAAAAAACCCTCTTAAACAGGCATGGGTATGAGTTATTTTAAATGTTTGCTCCAATGCATCCCTCTCAACATGAATCTGTAGCGCATACGTGGAAAATGACATTTTGCTCTAAATCATCACATTGAAAGTCATGTTTGAAGGACAGGCAGGGAGCAATTTTAGTGTCATGCAGTAATTCATTTCGAACACACTTTACATAAAAAACAATATGTCAATATTTTGACAGAAATCACGGGAGCAAAGCGAGTACTTTGAAGTATGTGATCTGTTTCGTGTATGTATGTGTGTATGTATGTATATATATGTTGTATGTATGTATGTACGTATGTATGCATGTATGTATGTATGCATGGTGCGTATGTACGTGTGTATGTATATATGTACGCATGTATACATTTGTTTATGTGTGTGTGTATGTGTGTGTGGTGTGTGTGTGTGTGTGTGTGTGTGTGTGTGTGTGTGTGCACGCGCGCGTGTATGTATGTATGTGTGTGTGTGTGTGTGTGTGTGTGTGTGTGTGTGTGTGTGTGGTGATGTTCTTCAGTTGAACGTCTTTCCACTTGATGTAATTACAGACAGATTGTGTAATGGTGTGTGTGTGTGTGTGTGTGTGTGTGTGTGTGTGTGTGTGTGTGTGTGTGTGTGCGTGTGTGTGTGTGTGTGTGCGCGCGCGCATGTGTGTGCATGCACGCATGCATGTTTGTGCGTGTGTGTGTATGTGTGTGTGTGTGTGTGTGTGTGTGTGTGTGTGTTCTTTTTGTATATTTGAGGTTGTTGAAAGTGAAAGATAAATTCCTACTGGATTGCGTACTAAATGTGGGCATAGCGAACAAAGAGAAGCATAATTATTTAACATTTTAGGTAATGTCAGTGGTGTCGATCTGTCATATGAAATACTAGTGCCAGCCTTGTGCACTGTATTCTTTGCTCTTGGACAATCTGGTAATAGGTGACTTACACTAAGAATTTCCCACATACACATTTAACATTTTTGCTGCTTTTGGTTCGACGTGAATTGAAACGCATCCTATGAAATAACGTTACTACCTCTCATGATATCGGACTTTCGATTTTGTCTTATTGAGTTTTGGGGTGAATGTCAGGATTGTGTGTACACAGTTGTGATATCATTGACTGTGTCTTTCAATAACGTTTTGAAACTGTTAGAGGATGTTAAATTAAACAAGGTATAACATTCTAAAAGGTCTAACGGAATGTTCAGTGCAGTCGTGCCTTCAATATTGCGAGCTGCTCTCCGAGCAGCTTGATAACGTTTTCATTTTTTGAGATTCCACAATGTGAGGGTATCTAACAGAAAGTCACATTTGTAGGACATGTGTTACGTAATTAATTTCTGTAATAGTCTTACAACGAATCTTTGGATTTAAAGACTGTAAGGCAGAAAGACCGGCTTTGAATCACTGCACAGTAAAAGTGGACAATTTTCTATGGAAGAATTTAGAGCATACTTTTGGGACATTAGAATAGCAACTAATTCTGCAATAAAAATTGACAAGTGTATGCCGAGATGGTACAATTTCTCTACTTTTAATTTTGGTATTATAAAAGCTGCTCCTGTTCTATGGTCATCTGACACTGAGTTCTCTATAAAAATTTGAAGATTGTCCTTATATTGATTTTCCAAATGAGAAATACATAAGATTTTAAAAGATAAAGTGGATCGTTTTTGTTCAGTTCAGTATAGTTTGTGTCATAATTTGCTTTGGTTTGTTTCCATTTGGGAATGGGGGAAAGGACGAGTTGACAGCTATTTTACTTTGGTTAATGTTGGTGTTTTTAGAATAGTAGATGTGTATGACTGAATAGACTTAATTGAGTTTAGCAAAATCTCTGTTTCTGAATTCAGATATATTTCATCTGTACAGACACATTTTTGTGAAAGGTTCTTTAAAACAAGTTTAGAAGAGGACACTTTTCGAAACTCGTTCAAAGGTAAGATTGCAATTTCATTATAAGTCCAAATGTTACATGTATGTGTGGGAACTCCAAGAGCAAGTTTAGATGCTTTGCAGTCTACACTTTGTAACTTTTTAAGTAGATGCTGTGGAGCGCTGAAGAATTATTGCGCATAAATCCATCCAGAGCGCACAAGAGGGGAAGATAAGAGTGTTAAACTTCCTTATCTTGTCCGTGTTTGCTTATGATCTTTAGAAAGTTTAAGCTTTTTTCTAGCTTTATTCAAAATATGTTCAATATGCTGGTTCCATGAGAGTTTTGATGTTAAATATACTCCAAGGAATGTAACAGATTTGACGTATTGTAAGACCGACCCATTCAGAGTAAATTGTGACAGTTTTTTCTGGGTCATATCCGGAGTAAAAAAAAAGCATTAGATTTTTTTCTCTGCTGAGAGTGTCGATACATTTTCAAGTAAGAAATTACTGATTTTGTTCAATCGTGTTGACATTTGATCTTTATGCAATTTGAGGATCTCAATGGGGGTTTTCTTTACATAGTGCTTTCATCCACCTACATATGTTATCAGCAAACTGTCCTAAAACTATGTCTTTTGATAAACCTTTTGTTATATCTGCAATTAGGATATTAATAAGATTGGAGATAATACTGATCCTTGTGGAAGACCCACTTCCAGTATTTTAGTGTTGGAATATATATGCTCTATTCTTGTTTGAATTATTCTACTTTGAAAGAAAATTTTGACATAGTTATACATGGTTCCATTTATTCCAGTAGCTTTCAGTTATGCAAAACTCGTTCATGCCATACTTGTTGCTACGCTTTCCTTATGTCAAAGAACGTTGCTAGGATATTTTTTTTTCGTCTCGTGAATTGTTGTTTAACATGTGTTGTGAGTTTTACTGGATGTTCTGTTGCTGATCTGCCTTTCTGAAAAGCAGCTTGAATTATAGGGATAATTTGATGTTTGCTACAAAAAACAAAGCAATGTGTTCAGGACAATTGTTTCCATGAGTTTGCAAGTATGCGACGTTTAGGGCAATTGGGTGGTAGCTGTTTCATGTTACTTCGAGACTTTCCTTGTTTATGTATGGGAACTATGATAGAATGCTTCCATAATGAAGGCAAATTGCCATCTTCCCAGCATTCTTGAATGAATACTGGGATGAAATGTTTTAGTGTGTGTGTGTGTGTGTGTGTGTGTGTGTGTGTGTGTGTGTGTGTGTGTGTGTGCTATATATTTCATGAGACTCTAAGAGAGAGGTTGGTGCCCGCGTGGAGTTTGCTAGAAAGCCAGTTAGCTGACAAGAGAGAGAGAGAGAGAGAGAGAGAGAGAGAGAGAGAGAGAGAGAGAGAGAGAGAGAGAGAGATTCCATCGGGAGTGTTTGCTGAAGTGTAAGAATGAGACACTTGTGGAGAATCAGACCACTAACTCATTTGAATACTGTAAACGTCGTATTAAAAGGGAACCAGACGTGTCACAAGATAAACTCACACATGAGACATCGCTAATTGGCTGTTACTATCACAGCTACGTCCAGATTAAGTCGATCGAATTCTGCCACGCTAGCTTCAGGGTATGAATGTTTCATTAGTCTTTGGTTCCGGAGTAATCAGAGCCCAAGTAACAGTGTGAAAGACCCCTTGCAATTACATACTGTCTCTGTCTCTCTCTGTCTCTCTGTCTGTCTGTCTGTCTCTCTCTGTCTGTCTGTCTGTCTGCTGTCTGCCTCTTTCTCTCTCTCTCTCTGTCCCTCTCTCTCTCTCTGTGTTATATCTCTATCTCAGTATCTGGTAACTTGTTTATATGCACACATATGTGTGTGGGAGGTGTGGGATGAGAGAGAGAGAGAGAGAGAGAGAGAGAGAGAGAGAGAGAGAGAGAGAGAGAGAGAGAGAGAGGGGTGGGTGGGTGGAAATCCACAGAATTGTATATAGTTTTTATATCAACTTGCCGGTAAGGGGGTCCAGCACAATCAGCCTGGGTCGACTACATTAGTCCGATTCAGCAGAGGAAAGTCTACTGTGGATAGATGATAATTCACGATTCTCCTCTCTGCCTCTGTCTATCTGGCTGTCAGTCTGACTATCTATCTGCATGTTTGTCCGTCTGTCTATCTGTACGTATATCCGTCTGTCTCCTCTCTGTCTGTCTGTCTGTCTGTCTGTATGTATGTATGTATGTGTGTCTTTCTGTCGCTTCTCTTTCTTAATCTCTCTCTGTGTCTCTCTGTCTCTCTGTCTGTCTGTCTGTCTGTCTGTCTGTCTGTCTGCCTCTCTCTCTCTCTCTTTCAATCGCTTGCTCACTTTCTCTTTCTGTATCTCTGTGTGTGTGTTTTTTGTCTGTTTGTTTGACTGTTTGTCTGTATCTGTCTCTGTGTCTCTATCCTTGTCTGTCTCTCTTAATCTCTCTACTCTCTCTGTCTCTGTCTTTGTGTCTCTGTTTCGTGTCTGTCTGTCTGTCTGTCTGTCTCTGTCTCTGTCTCTGTCTCTCTCTCTCCTTCACTCACTCTTTCTCTCTTTCTTGTATTCTGTCTCAACCAGATTAGAATCAAAAGTATATATTAGTAAGACTAATATCACTTTGTATTGTAAAGTGCGTATTGCACGAAGTGTGAGATAGGTCTTTTTGAGTCAATGTAGTTCGGTAATCATACACATAAGTATCCTGGATTGTATTTCAGTACCAGTTACGCTTCAGTTTTGGATGTCAATATACTGTAAACAGTGCAAAGAGAGCCGTTGCGTATCTCACAATCTATGTATGCTAGATATAACACATTTTCAGTTTCTTCAAACGTATTTGATTCTCAAGTGCAGCCAGTCTTACTGCATGGAGCTGAAATTTTGGCTCTTGAAAAAAAAGTTTGAAACAGAAAATGAGTATTTGTAAGCTTTGGAAAAAAAAACTGTTTACATATAGACAATCAAACATGGAATGGCTTATTTACTGTAATCTAGGACAATATCCTATCTATGCTCATTCGGGTTTTTTTTTTTTTTTGTTTTGTTTGTTTTGTTTTTTGTTTTGTTTCTTAGATATACTAAACACTGGCTGAAAATAACTAGCATAAACAGACGCCTTTTCAAAAGTTTCATGATATTGCGAAATCTGGATTGTAACGGAAAGGCAAAACGGGCTACCAATATTTGTCAGTGCTTGGATTCACACGGTTTTGCTTATAAAGTAGTTGTGACAACTAGGGAATTCAAGATATCTCAAGGTTTTGGAAATGTTTTGAACAAAGAATAACTGACTGCAGATAGCAGGACTGACATGATCATATCCATAGTAGTGACAAATTTGTGCGATACAGGTTCATCAAAACAGCATATATGATAGAATAGTATATCACAACTGGTATGAAATGGTATGCTAATATCGCACTTTGTCTAGATTTGATGCTTCTGGCATTGCTTGACATCTTTTCAGGTAGGGTACCATGAATGAAGATGAACTGTTATGCCACTTACGTAGTCTGCCTAAGGAACATGAAACCCCTTTTTGGTGCTGTCCCACATTTCATGACCTTAATGTAAAATTTCATGGTGCCAAAGTATGATTCTGACCCCTTTATTTCAAACCACATTTACTCGTGGAATTAGCAAAGACAACATCGTCTTCAATCTTGCTTTGTGTATTTTACTAACCAAAACAAATGCACGTTCTGTATATTCTGGGATAGAATATAATTTATGAGCACCTGCTTTCGGTTTTCGTTTTCTCTCATGATGATACAGATACCATGTGTAGGACGGATATAACCTCTTCAGTGAAGAACTAAGGCTTTAATCTAAATAATTTTGATATTCGTTTTCGTACTTTCATATTCTCTCTCTCTCTCTCTCTCTCTCTCTCTCTCTCTCTCTCTCTCTCTCTCTCTCTCTCTCTCTCTCTCTCTCTCATTTTCATCAATTTTATGCCGCTATTTCTAAGCAGGGCATTTAATAAGCATGGTCGCTTATTTACTCAATTCACTTTTGATCACCTCGCATCTCTTAATCAGACAAAGGGAAGATTAGCAAGTATCCTCCTTCCTTTTTCAGTGCTTCTTTTCCTGAGGCTGTCGTGGTTTAGCCAGTTTCAACACAGGACTACTTCAGTACGGTGTGCCGATGAAAAGAAATCTTACAGTACCACGTCGTTCATTGAACTAGATCGCTTGGGACGAATCTAGTTACCTGGGTTCAGGGATGCTGAACCAGCTCTCATCCCCTGTTATTCCTTTCTTGACGTCTTCATGGTTTAGGCCATATAGCTCGGTATGCGGTCAACAAAACACAGAAACAGACTATCAATTTCAACATCCCGTACTGACCAAGATAAGAAAGAAAAATCGCAGTGCCAAGTGGCTCGTTCCATTCAATCTGCTGAATGCAATTCAGCTGCTTGTGCCAAACGATGGTGACGTAAGTGTCTAGTGCATGTCAATCATCCCTAGTAGCCTGTGTAGGTTCCTGATGTTCATTGCTGATGTGGTCAATGGCATTCCCTGAAGAGAAGCCAGCTTGTGTGTTTTGCCCAGAGACGTGTTTTTGATTTCCCATTTCTTTGAAAAGGTGCTATACAAACGTCCATGCGCATGGACTGATCAGCTCTCTGTAACTTTTATCCAGACTACAGTGATTAGCTCATTGCTAAAGGTCATATTGTCAAAGGGTTCCTTTTGGCGTGAAAATACACCACTGTGAAGGCTTAGATGGTCCGTTGCAGGGAAAAAAACCGATTATTTGTCGAGTTTTATTCTAACACATAGACATATGATGGGACGGACTGCATTTCATGTAGCCTTCTATCTGTTATTTCCGTGTTGATGTTTCCTTTTTGCAAACATATATTCCAAACTGTGTGATGTTTTCCTTATTTCTTTTTGCAAACATATATTCCAAACTATGTGTAATTTTGTATGCCGGTCCCTGCACCCCACGTTACTAACCCCCATCTCGGGGGGGGGGGGGGGGGGGGGGGAAATGAATGGACATCATCAAGCCGGAAAGCCGCATTTCAGATCGCTGCGCTGTAATTGCCAATAGTACAGAACTGCACAAGTGTTCTGCCCCAAGACTTAGCAGGTACATGTGTGTAAGGTGCCATGCCTTCCGTACCACTTGTCTTTAGGTCGTCATGCAGCTGTTTTGTTGCTGTATTTCAAGCCTTCATGTTGAAGAGAGCAAATGAAAAATCGGCCATGAGAATCGCCATGCTGTCACCCCGTTGCAGAGCGGACGGTGTCATGCTAGGTCTGCTCCTCACTCTGATGTACTGGGGCGGATTTCTCCTGCAATGTGGCGATGTGGAGCAGAATCCCGACCCAAGGACGGACAAACTCCGGCAGTCCAGACTGGCCAGCAGCGGTCGACACGGTACCAGCTTGGACAGAGGCAGTGGACGGGACAGCGAGCAGACGACTCCTCGACTCCTCCTTCCTCACAGCAGACTCCCTGGGCAGACGTCATGGCGAAGCTGGACTCCATGACGGCAACAATGAACTGTAAGTTGCTGATGTGGAAAAGGGGATTAGAGAACTGACTGTGCAGAATACCACTCTGCAAACCAGTCTCCATGATCTTGTGCAGATGGGGGTGCTCAGAGAGCAGAATCGTGAACTGTCACAGAAAAAACGCTGATCTCATGGCTAAAGTTGATGAACTGGAAAAAAAAGGCCGATGATCTAGAGGGTAGATCCAAGCGTAATAATTTGATTTTTTACGGCATACCCAGAGGACCGAATGAAACTAACGAGCAAAGTGAAAATAACTTCCATGATCTGATCACCGATATAAGTTAGATATAACTAAGGATATTGAATTCGATCGTGTACACCGTTTTTGAACGCAAAGCCTAACTCTCCCATTATTGCACGCTGGTGTTTCTACAAGGATAAGATTATGATTTTAAAGTCGAAAAAGAAACTGCATGGTAGTAATGTGTTTATTGGAGAAGATTTCTCCAACAGAGTTAGGGACATAACGCGTAAGCTGTCGCCCCACTTGAAGGAAGCAAGGAACCAAGGCAAGAGAGCAATAATGGTCTTTGACCACCTTCTTGTGGAAGGAAAGAAACTGTTCCTTGAAGATCTTGAAGCAGGGTCAGGGTGTACATAGGGAATCGGCCGGCCCATTTCTATATATTCGTTTTGTCCTGACAGCGAAGGTTATGGTGATCAGTCTGGGTCAGCACCGGTTTTATGTTCACCCCAGTTTGCAGCGACCAAGCCTACGGATGGTGACCGGGTCTGTGTGTGAGTGAGCGATCGAGTGAGCGATCGAATGACAGCGTGCACGTGATTGATGGAAATGTCTTAAAAAGCAAGTCAACCTTTTTCGTTTCTTACATGGAACGTAAACGGTTTATTACCTAAACTTACAGATCATGATTTTGTTACATTTATTTGTAGTTTTGATTTTGTTTGCTTGGTAGAGACTTTTATGGAAAAAAATTTAAAATAATATATTCAATGGATATAAAACATATTATACATCAGCGGTAAAGTTTTCCCAAAAAGGAAAAGACGATCAGGAGGCATTGTGTGCTTGATTAAGAATGAGTTTGCTCCCTTTGTAAAAATCATTGATACAAAAAGTTTTATAAATTGTTGTGCATTTGTCATTGATAAAGAATTATTCGCTTGGAGAAAGATGTATTGTATTTGTGTTCCTATGTTCCGCCGGAAAGTTCACCCTTTTATACTCATTTTGATCAGGATAATGGGATAAGTTTGCTTGAGAATTGTTTGGTTGATAGTATGACAACAAGAGATGTTTATGTGGTATTGTGTGGTGACTTAAACAGCAGCAACTTCAAATATTTCTAGGGATTTTTGGGCAAACAGCATTATTGAACTGCAATATAAGAGCGAGTCTATCACCACAATGAGATGTTCTCAAGATCAATATTTGAATAATTATGGAAAATTACTTCTTAACATGTGCACTGCCTTAGATTTAAGTATATTAAATGGTTTATGTAAGGGTGACCTCCAGGGTCACTATACATATATATCAGATGACTCTGGATGCAGTGTCGCCGACTATTTCATTTTTTTCAAACGAATTATCATCATGGTGTATGAATCTGGTGTATACACGTTGTGGAAGGATCATGTGAACTACACGTTGTGGAAAGGATTGAGTCTGATCATATGCCTGTTGCAGTTCGAGTTGTGTTTCCACAGGAAAATGAAAGTCATTGCTAATAAAAGGGAAGGTCTTAAGGAAACTATTGAAAAAATTGTTTGGAACAGTGAATATGCTGATGTTTTTTATGACTCGCTTTGTAAAAATGACATTAATGAACAGTAAGTTTGAACAATGCTATGACTTTAATTGATGTTGATGTCAATGAAGCATTAAGTGTGTTTAATGAGTGTATAAAAGACTGTGCGGATTGTATGAAGAAGCATATAAATGTCGATAAAGAGAAGGTACCACGAGGACTGGTTCGACCAGGAATGTGAAACCAATAAGAAAAAAGTAGTAAAGAAGCCTTCTCAGAATTAGTTGTAGGACACATTAGATAGGGAGGATCGGCAAACGTATACCGTTGCTCGGCGTGAATATAAACATTTGCTGGAGTAGGAAGAGTAAAAGAGTTGTTTAAACAATAGATTATTGAACGAGCTTGTGACATCAGTAAAAAAACACAGAGAGAATTCTGGGACATTGTCCATAAAGCTTCCTTTAATAGAAAAAACAGCCAAGAAACGAGATTACAGTTGACAAGTGGTTCCAGCACTTTAGATTGGTATTAGAAATAGATGTAAATACTTCAAATTATGAAGATCCGGCTGATAGCGACAGTGATAGTTATATGAATCGTCCTATTTCTAAAGAGGAAGTATTGTTGGCTATAAGAAAAACTGAAAAGTTCGGAAGCAGCAGCAGGCCCAGATGGTATTGTAGCGAGCTACTGAAGTATTCAAATGATCAAGTCGTAAATTTTCTCACAAAATTATTCATTACACTTTTTGACAACGGGGCAACAGAATCCATTATTTTACCATTGTTTAAAAGAGAAGATGTTAATAATCCCAATAATTATAGAGGTATTTCTATTACTGATATAAGCAGCAAACTTTATAGTTCTATTATTAACAACAGATTACAAGAATGGATAGACGAGAACAATATTACAGGCGAGTAGTATCAAGCAGGCTTTAAAAAAGGATATTCGACAGTTGATCACATATTTACGTTGTTAGCGCTTGTGCAAAAGCAGTTTTCATATAACCGTAAACTTTATGTAGCGTTCATAGACTTTGAAAAAGCATTTGATTCCATAAATAGGAAATCTGCTATGGCCTATTTTATTTACAAAATGGCATAACTGGTAAGTTATTTAAGTGTATCAAAGTTATGTATGAAAATGTAAAATGTAGAGTAAGATGATGTGGTTCTAAACTTTCTGATTATATTCGATGTACAGCAGGAGTGAAACAGGGAGACTCGTGTGTAGCCCTGTATTATTTTCTGTATTTATTAATGAGTTAGCATTACATGTGATTAATAACGGAAAAACATGGCGCTGTGCTCTCACGTACTACATTTGAGCTGTTTATTCTTCTATTGGCAGATGATGTTGTTTTATTGTCAGAGACGGTTATAGGACTGCGGACACAGCTAGATAATTTGCAGCATGCTGCTTCTTCGCTTCAATTGAAAGTTAACATGAATAAAAGTAACATAATTGTATTTCGGAAGGGAGGTTATCTAAGTGTAAGAGAACGATGGCTATATGATGGCGTGGTAATGCCTGTAGTTAATGTTTACAAGTATTTGGGAATATTTATCTCCACTCGTCTGAGTTTCACTGCTGCTTGTAAAGATCTTGCCAGTCGAGCGAAAAAATGCACTGTACTGTTGTGTATAGTTCAGAAGCTATATGCTCTAAACAACAATTCCCTTTGAAACTGTTTATAAAACTTTTTGATACGCGTGTCCAGCCAGTATTGCTATACGGATCAGAATTATGGGAGTTAGACCAAGCCGCTGTTCATTGTGAGTCAGTTCATTTATTTGCTCTTAAAAAGTATTTAGGCGTAGATCTGCGCACCCCCAACGATTTAGTATATATGGTGAAAACAAACAGATTTCCCACATATGTTAATGCTGCGGGTAAACTGCCTTCGATATTGGTTTAAGCTATTACATATGGATGAACATAGGTTACCTAATATAGCGTATAAAATGCTGTATGATTTAGATGCTAAGGGAAAAAATGAACTGGGTTTCAAATGTGCGTGTTTGTTTATATAGTAATGGTTTTGGTGACGTGTGGTTAAATCAAGGTGTGGGAAAATGAAAATCACTTTATAGCAATGTTTTCGTCAGTGCTTGATTGACTGTAGATGGCAAAACTGGAATAACCACATTTACACTAGTGAAAGATTTCATTTGTATAGAACGTTTTGTAATACCCATGACTTGAAGCAGTATTTGAAAGCAAATATGGATCGAAAATTGAAGCATGTAATGACTAGGTTTAGACTAGGTATATCTGACTTAAATGTGCA
>JADBJO010000419.1:17500-22500 GCA_016801955.1 Conus betulinus | reverse complement strand
AAACACACCACCACACACACACACACACACACACGCACACACGCAACGCAGCACCACACAATGCACGAACGCGGCAGCGCGGAGAACCACGAAAGCACAACAAAAAAAAAAAAAAACAAAAACACACACACCAACAACAACACACAAAACACACATAAAAGATATTTTACGGCCGGAGGAGAGAGAGACCCCCCCCCCACACCGCACCACCCCCCCCCCCCCGAGCCCCGCCCGAGGAGGGAGGAGGGAAGCGAGCGGAGAGAGCCCACCCCGAGGCCGGAGAACAGCCACTCAGAATATAGGCCTGTGCAGACGAGGACACCGTGACCAGATTGTCCAGATTGTTCGTTTATCGCTCGTCCCCCAGGGAGGAACCCAGGGGAGGAATTCAGCTTGCCCCCTCCTGTGTTACGGGTGATCTGAACCTGGACGCCACCACTCTGTTCGCCAGCATCCTCCGACGAGCACTTGCATGTGGTGGGTTTTTTTAGAGATAAGCAATCAGATGAGATTTTGCTCGAACATATTTGCATTCTCTAGAACAATACCCATTGCATATTCGGTAAAAGTGTAGACTAATGAACTCATTCCGTTCCAGACACGGGGATGGCTGGTCAGTTTGGAATTCATTTCGGTCGCACCACTTTGTATATTGAGTGCATCTTCATAATCTGTGGTGGGCCTGAACGTTGAAGAAGAAAAGTGTTCATGTCTAGCTTTTCTTAAAACGCATAACTTGTCAGGAGGGAGGAAGGAACGGCTAAGGGCTGCGTTTGTGTAGATTTTCACGTCTTTGTTGATAGTAACAATGAAAGAAGTAGATTTGTACAATAACATCAGCTCTGTTTTGTTTTCTTTTTTTTCATCGCTTCGTGGGATTTGAGTCGGATTATTTTTTTACGAGAACCTTCACTATAGTAAGACACTTAATGAATAGGCAAAGTAATATGAATATCATCCAAAATAGTTCATGTGGAAGTTTTAGATATGATGGAGCAGACTGCCCGCACATTGTCTGTTAGATAACACAGGTTAAAGAGAGAGAGGGAGAGAGAAGACAGAGATGTAGAGAGAGAGAGGAGAGAGAGAGCAGAGGAGAGAGAGGAGAGAGAGAGCGAGAGGAGAGCGGACCAGAGAGGGAGAGACAGAGAGAGGACACCCCGAGAGAGTGAGAGAGAGAGAGGGGAGGGAGGAGAAAGGCCAAACAGGCAAACAGACCGATCGTACCATTAAGACAGACATTAAGACAGAATTAGTGTAGAACAGAGAGACCCGTCTGACAGACAGACACGTGGCAGACAGACAGATGGAAGGATTGATAGACGATTACACGACTAGCAAATAAACAGATTGAACGTGACAAAGCGTTCCCGAGGGTGGCAAATGTCTGCAATTGACGCGTTAGGTTACCAATCCTACAACACCAAGCAAATAGCAAACTGGCATTTAAAACCAAAAAAACTGTGACCAGTTTTTTCCCTCCACCTAGTTGCCGTCTGTGAAATCGGATAGCCCCCCCCAAACACTTTTTTTTTTTTTATACACTTGAAAAAGCGACTTTGGCGGGGGGGGGGGGTGGGGGGGGGGGGGGGGGGGGGGAGGGGGGGGGGGAGGGGCGGAGGAGGAGGGGGGAGGAGGAGGAGGGGGGGGGGGGTGGGGGGAGGCATGAGGGAGGGGGCGGGGGGGGGCGGGGCCGGGGGGGGTGGGTGGGGGGGGGGCAGGAGGGGGTGGCACAACCCACCCACCCATGATGAGTTCAGTGTATTTTTTGCTCAGGATCGGCGCTTTCACGTCGTAGAAGACACGTAGAACCCACACTAAGATCACCCAAGAAAAAAGAAAAAAAAAAATAAAACAAAAACCAACCAAAAAAAAAAAAAACAAAATTTAAAAAAACAAAAAAAAAAACAAAATTCACCCATAAAATTCACCCTGGCCTGTGCAGAAGGACCTATTGTGCGTTATCTTCTTCTTTGGCAATGCCATTTTTATTAATTTGGTTTTTTTATAAACTAGTGTTTTGCGTGCAGTAACGTACCTGCCCACTGCCCTCATTTTGTGAAGAGTTGTCTCGTGACGCCAGTCATAAAAAGTAGGTGTCCAGGGCCCCGTGACACGACCCAATTAGTCATACAGAAGGGAAGTCATCATGGACGAGCTGCTCATGGGCTACCGAGGCCCCCAAATCCAATACACGCAAAATCGCACACAACGACACAATGGGGTTTAATTATTTTGGAATCATCATGGACGAGCTTCGCATTGCCATTTGCCAAATGCGCATACACAACGCAAACGCACACACACACGCACAGCACGCACGCACGCACGCACCAAACGCACGCACACACACACACACACACACACGCACACACACGCGCGTGCGCGCACACACACACACACACACAAACACACACACACACACACAGGGGCGCGCGCGCGCGCACGCGCACACACACACACACACACACACACACACACACACACACACAAGCGCGCATACAAGACACACACACACACACACACCACACACAAGCGCGCATACAAGACGCACACTAATATACACCAAGCAGAGAGAGGTAGACGCGAAGGTAACAAAGATCTGGGCACAGATAGAGAGACACAAGAAGCAAGTTAACTCTGACAAGTACATGCAGTGATGCACACGTCTCTTCAACCTCAGAGCCCTACAAATAGCAAGCTGAATGCTCCTGCGCTGAAACCAGTGCTGTCAATTTGTTACGTAATCCCCTATTCCCTACATGTAGTTTCAAAGTCTTAAAATGTTTGAAACTTGAATTGATTTTTGAAACATTTCAACCTTTCGCATGGCTCTCTACAGTGACGTATTCTGGAATTGCCTCTAATAACAATCTTGTCCGGTAATATTTCGATGTTTTCTTTATCAGATTAAAAAACATACAGAAACAAAGGAACCCAAGCAAGCTAGCATAATGGTAGTGACAACAACAACGGCAAAAGCAACACATCATCAACACCAACAACAGCAACGACAAACAACAACAATACAAACCATACTGAGCTTCCAGTTCTGGGCTTTGGTTATCTCTGTTTCTGTAAGTTTGTTTATTCCTGAAAGAAAGGAACCATTTTGTGATAAGCGGCTTTGGGGTCGGAATTTCTAAACCCCAAACTGACGGAAAATATTTACAGTATTCCAGGAGGGGGGGGGGGGGAAACCACTTGAGAAAGGAAAAATGATGTGATGACATGTATCGCTTAGCTATTCAAAACAAAAGGAGCTCTGCCAATTTTTTTGCCAAATTACACAACCTAGAGCACATGCACGCAAACTCTGGCCTCCTGTCTCTCTTTTGTCTCTCTGATCTCTCTCTCTCTGTCCTCTCTCCGTTGTCTCATCTCTCTCTCTCCACACGCACACACACACACACACCACACCACACACACACACACACAAACACACACACACACACACACACAGCACATACACATCACATGCCCGATCCTCTTGATCTCTCCCCCTCTTTCTCTCTCTCTCTCCTCTCTCGCTCACACGCACGCCGCACGCACACACACACACACACACACACACACCACACACACACACACAACACACACAACACGCGCGCGCGCGCGCGCGCGCGCGCCGCGCTGCGCGCGTAGTGTGTTTTATTAGATATGTATACGTACAGACAGAGACAACACATCGCAAGCCTACATGGGCATTGAGAAACGTAGACACTTAAAGCTAAATGGGTGGTTGTGTTTTTTCAATGAATAAACCAACAGGAATGGAAGGGAATATGAGAGGAGAGAGAGAGAGCGGAGGATAGGCGGAGAGGAGGCGAGAGAGAGGAGAAGGATTGGAGAGAGAGCTGAGAAGAGCGAGTAGCCGAACGTGTGAGACATTGCGGCAGAGTGCGGACCCCCGACAAACGACAGACATAAACAGGCAGGCAGACTAGACAGACCCCCCCCCACGGCCACCCCCCCCCCGAGGAGAGCCCTTGTAGAGGAGCGAAGGAGAGAGGAGAGAGAGAGGAGAGGGGAGTAGCCCAGAGAGAGACGAGAGGGACATCACAGGAGGGAGGCATACCGGGGAGAGGATAAAGAGACATGAGTGGCGAGCCAGACGAGGAGGAGTTACAGCACCACATGAGCACCCAAGGGGGACACACACAGGGGACACAAACACACCACACACACACACACAACAGGATGACCCAGGACAGGAGGGGACACAGGACACACACACACCACAGGGGAGAGAGGACTGTCCCAGTTCCTTGGACATATGTACGAGAGGTGTGTCAGTGTGACCTGTAGTCCAGCATAGGCAGGCAGTCCAGACATGAATGACAGAGAACTTAGAGACTGAGTCACATGAATGAGAAGGCTCCTCCCTAACGCGCTGGTGAAGCCAGACATTACACCACATTGCAGACGTTTTATTATTTACAGACACATACTCTCTCTCTCTCTCTGCTCTCTCTCTCTCTCTCTCAGTCTCTCAGTCCTCAACTCTCTCTCTCTTCTCTCGTGCTCCTCTCGGTCTCTCTCTCTCTCTCTCTCGCCTCTTTGCCTCCCTCTGTCTGTGTCCCCCTGGCTCTGCCATCATGAGTCCTGTCCTCTGCGGATCCCTTTTCCTCTCTATGGTTCTCTCTCTCCTCTCTCCGCCTCTCTCTTCTCTGAGGAGATCCTCTCGCGTCTCTCTCTCCTTGACTCTCTCCCTCCTGTGTCAGTTGCGTGCGTTCTGGTGTTCGTGCAACAGCCACTGTGGAGTTTCAGTTGCGCATGGAAGCATCTACTACTGGTCAATTATGTTGTGTGTGTGTGTCCCCTAAGTGCTGGTGAAGGAGCAATTACACCATCATGATATAAAAAGCGTTTACTTTTACTGACTACATACCTCTCTCTCCCGTCTTCCCCCTCTTCTTCCCTCTCTCTCAATCTCCTATATCTCTATCTCCCTCTCTATCTCTTCTCTCCTCTCTCTATCTCTCGCCTATCCCTCATCA
>JADBJO010000419.1:0-5000 GCA_016801955.1 Conus betulinus | reverse complement strand
AACAAAAAAAACGCAAGACCATCCTAGTCTCAACTGACAACGCATGATACTGTAAAATGACTGCACAGTGACGTCATGTCTCATCAAAAGATGCCACTGATTATACAATTTGATGAGCTAATCACCCATTGCCAAACTACTCCATTTCAGTTAATAGTCGTATGGCGGCTTGCTAAAGAGAATGCAAAATTAGAAACATATTCTGGGCAAAATGTGTCTGTGGTGGTTTAAAACAAAAAACACGCTGAAAGTGTAATGCAGGATGCTTTCGGCAGTATAGAGTACATGGTTCAGAATTAGCAGGTGAAGGCAGCCGGATCCGTGCCAGGTACTTCAGTGGATTGACCAAGCTGGCACTGTGACCTCTGTCCTCGTCAGCATAGCAAGTGCGTTGAACGCAGTGGATTTTTTTTTGTCTGCTGTTGATTGCAGACGGAGCCACGAAAAGGTCAGGGAGATGAGTGGTGAGGGAGGAAGCGAGGTGCTGAATAATATTGTCTTTGATCTAGAAACAGATGCAGTCTCGCGAGAGGTGGTCACATATTGTGCTGAATACAGGAATGGCGGTTAACATTCTTCCATCACATGTAGTGCAGTATGTATGCGACGACACACACACAGAATTATCAGGCTTGTGTAGGTTAGCTGATAACATGCCTACAGGATAGCAATGCAAGAAATATTAACACCATGATGATGGTGATGACGACAATGACGACGAAGACGACGACTACTGCAAAAAGAAGAAGAAGAAGAAAATAATAATGATATGATAATATTAATGATTGTGTAATGATACTGATAATAATAAACATAAAAATAACACACTAATGATGATGATATTAATTATAATAACAATAATGATACTGCTTGTACTAAACTACTAATGTTGGTGGTGGTGTAACAGTAGAAGTTCTGGTTGTAGTAGATGATAGTAGCAGCAGTAAGATTAGCAGTCATAGCAGCAGCAGGAGACGAAGAAGAAAGAGTAGTAAACAGTGTGTGTGTGTGTGTGTGTGTGTGTGTGTGTGTGTGTGTGTGTGTGTGTGTGAGAGAGGGAGAGAGAGAGAGAGTGAGTTTTTGCAAAAGATGCACTCGTAAGAGGTAGAAGTACATAATTGTTCAAAAACAAATATATGTGGTCACTATTCTTCTGTGCGTACAGCACCTCTCCTTACGGGAGAGGTTTAAACCCGCTATAGCCGTCATACCTTGCAAGTAAGACATAAAACGGTCCTGTGGGAACTGGCTACAGATTTGGTCTCAGTGACGAAAGCGTCATTTTACAGTGTGGTGGAGCTTGTGGATGAGACTGCATGCTCTTCCAAGTACATAGTACGTTTTTCGCCACTGTCAATACGTTATATATATATATATATATATATATAATGCTGAACAATTAGTAGTGGGGGAAAACAAGTGCAGGCCCAACAATTCTTCCATCATTATAGTAATGACTTGGCAAAGATTTGAAATTGAGACGAAACAAACAAACAAAAAAAAAAAACAACTTGAAGATGAAGTAAAATAGGAAAATGTATATCATAAATATGAAAACCCTTCACTAGCTGCATGAGGAAATCATGAATATGAAAACCCTTCACTAGCTGCATGAGGAAAAACTATCCCAATCCTCTCGAAGACAGATCTATATGTATCGCCTGCTCCGAGGCCTTTCGTCCGCTGGATCGGACTCATCAGGGAGACATGGCTGATTATGTCTGTGCTCTTGGCGTCAGATCGAGACACACCACAGTCCATAATTCTGTGGTGTTCCGACTGCGAAGGGTTCGAAAAAGAATCCAACAGCACCCCCAAAGCAGCCAGCGAAATGTAGTAGAATTAAACAAAACGAAAGTGTGGAGAGGAAAAATGTTGTTGAAAACTAAAAACATTACGCAAACAGTATAAA
Source organism: Conus betulinus (assembly GCA_016801955.1). Taxonomy (NCBI): domain Eukaryota; kingdom Metazoa; phylum Mollusca; class Gastropoda; order Neogastropoda; family Conidae; genus Conus; species Conus betulinus. The sequence continues at coordinate 3,088 of JADBJO010000419.1, read as the reverse complement.
ATGTAAAGAACAATCTTTGAGCCTGTGCTTGAGGATCCATTAAGGATGCAATAGAGATCAAAAGATATGGAACAGTCTGAGTGGTCAGCTCTGCTGTTCAATAACCCAAGCATTGTCAGCGGCCAAGAATTGTGCAGAACAACCTTTCCTTGGATCTCCTAAGAGATGCAATCACCCACTGATTGACCAAACAATATAATGCTGAACAATTAAGTAGTAGGGGAAAAAACAAGTGCAGGCCAACAATTCTTCCATCATTATAGTAATGACTTGGCAAAGATCTGAAATTGAGAGGGGGAAAAAAACAACAAAAAAAACTTGAAGATGAAGTAAATAGGAAAATGTATATCATAAATATGAAAACCCTTCACTAGCTGCATGAGGAAACTGTCCCAATCCCTCTCGAAGACAGATCTATATGTATCGCCTGCTCCGAGGCCTTTCGTCCGCTGGATCGGACTCATCAGGGAGACATGGCTGATTATGTCTGTGCTCTTGGCGTCTGATAGAGACACACCACAGTCCATAATTCTGTGGTGTTCCCACCGCGAAGGGTTTGAAAAAAGAATCCAACAGCACCCCCAAAGCAGCCAGCAAAAGGTAGTAGAATTAAACAAAACGAAAGTGTGGAGAGGAAATATATATATATATATATATATATATATATATATATATATATATATATATATATATATATATATAAAACAAAGCTTGCTCTGATGTCGTACACTGAAGAAATAGGGGGAAAGATAAACATTCATATCTGCAGTGGTAGATAATTCTGTCTAACTAGAAGTATGCGCTTGAGTGGGTAAATGAGAAGTAATACATGCTTTTCAAAATGAGCTTTCAGCATGCTTATAGTTTTCAAGGGAAGACAATCTTCAAAGAGAAAACTCACTAACATATTATAACTCCTGGTCAGATAGGGGTATTACGAAATCTGATTGTTTTTCCCCAATAACTTCGGAAAGTCGTAACTTGACTCCTCTGCCTTTTCGGTTTTAAGAAGAATGCTATACCAGAAAAAGGCTGGTGTGCAATACCATAGTATGTTAAGTTTTCAAAAAAGCAACCAAAGGTGCCACCTAAGAAGCAAAAGAAAATCATGAAACAGCAAAACAAGCTACATTTTCTTGTGAAAAGTAGAAAATATAAAAAAAAGATAATCTCTTAAGACACAAGTGCTGAGGGCCAGTTCTTGGAATCAATCCGCAAGAGACTAAAATTACAAGAAACTATTAAATTCCGAGGATAAATAACCGAGCACCATTCCAGCAACTTACAGAGCAGCTTGGTGTTGCCACTTTAAGAGGTCTCAGCATCACTGGGGATTGGCAGTGGTTTCCTCCCAGAATACCGAGCGCATCAGAGACCTGGCACCGTGACCCATGTTTCATCAGCATAGGGTATTGAACTGTATGATCTGCTTTTTGTTCGTTTTCATTGCATAATAACGCATTTGGCGAGACCATGAAAGTCTCAGGGAAACAAAAATAGAGGGAGTCGACCGTGTTGAGGGATGCTCGATAATCTTCTCTTTGATATATCAATAGATAATATATATATATATATATATATATATATAGCGAGAGAGAGAGAGAGAGAGAGAGAGAGAGAGATGTGTGTGTGTGTGTGTGTGTGTGTGTGTGTGTGTGTGTGTGTGTGTGTGTGTGTGTGGGGGGGGGGGGGGGGGGAGAAGATTGCGTAAAGAAGTTTCTTTTTCTTAATGAAAGACAAACAATAGAGCAGGAAAAGGAGGGGGGGGGGGGAAGCAACAGAACAGAACTAGCGCAGGGAAAGGATTTAGAGTTTAAAAAGAAAAATGAAAGACAAAGTGGAGAACTGAAAGAAAATACGAAAAAGGGAAGTAAAGAGAAAATACAAACAACAAACAAACGGCATCGTCAAGCAGGGAAAAAAAAACACAAAAAAACAAACAAAAAAACAGAAACAGCTACAGATTCTTCAAAATATTTAGAATTGGATAAGTTGTTGTTGTTCCTGTTGTCGTACCCTGACTAAAAAGACTCCAGGGATCATCCAAACAGTTGAAGCACTTGAACACTATGGTACAAATGCATCAGCTGGGGATGAGAACATTTCGTGTGTGACCGTTCTTGATTACCCCCGCCACATTGGCAGCCACACTCTCCGACTTCGGGGGATTTTGAAGACTGATGATGTTATGCTAGGAGCTTGTCACAACTGAAGACAATCCCCGCATACTATGCACAGCACAATAACATTTGGTGTAGCCTTGGTGATTGGATAAGTGATTTAGGGATTTTCTTTTCAAAACTGAAAACGCACATAGTAATATTTCTATGAAGAATAGAAAACGAGAAGGGAAGAAAATAAAAGAATCAAAACAGGAGAAACAAAAAGAAATGGACGAACAAAGAAGAAGAAGAAGAAGAAGAAGCAGAGGAAAAGAAGAAAAAAGAAGAGAGGAGAGAAGAGAAGAAGAAAGAAGAAGAGAAGAAGAGAAGAATAGAAGATACAAAGCGAACTCAAAAAGAAAAAACAGCAAAAGAAACGAGAACACAAAGGAAGAAAAGAACTTTCTGTAAGGCATCGGGCAACTGCTCTCTCTCTCTCTCCTCTCGTCATCTCTCTCTCTCTCTCTCTCTCTCTCTCTCTCTTATATATGTGTGTGTGTGTGTCGTTTGCGTGCTTGGTGTGTGTTGGTGTGTGTGTGTGTGTGGTGTGTGTGTTTGTGTTGTGTGTGCGTGGTGAGTGTGTGTGGTGTGTGTGTGTGTGTGTGTGTGTGTGTGTGTGTGGGGTGTGTGTGTGTGTGTTGTTTTAGTCGTTTGTGTATGTTGTGTTTGTGTGTTGTGTGTGTGTGGTGTGTGTGTGTTGTTGACCGTGTATGAGAGACTCTCTCTCCCTCCCCCCTTCTCCCTCCCTCCAGCCCTCCCTCTCATCCTCTCTCTCTCTCTCTCTCTCTCTCCTGGTCATTTTATTTTTCCTAAGTACTGTGTCTACCTGGCCCCGTCGTCTACATTGTTTCCGCCCGTCACATGCACGTTGCTGGCAAACGCAATCGAAGCTCTAGATGCCTGGTTCCACTTTATCCACACTGGCA
>JADBJO010000418.1:693865-721883 GCA_016801955.1 Conus betulinus | reverse complement strand
TAGACTAGTTGAACAGTTGGTGATGTGAAATTTAGCCCATTCAGCTGTTCTCAGTTGTAGTCAGAGGCCGTCTGGATCGTCCTTTCTTGGTCTGCACATTATCTCTTCTTTTCTTTTCGGGAACGAATGAGAATGTATGCAGGGGACTAGGAGCGGGAATCAGTGCCGTGGCAAACATGGTGTTACACATGAGGCTGCGGTCCTTATTATGTTATCATACGGTTATGATCTGTTCCACCTCGTGTGTTTATTTCAGGCTAACCAGTTAAACATCAGCATCAATGAGACTTGAGCGCAGATGATGTTAGATCACTTGCAGCATCACACAGCAAAACAAGTTAATACTTCTGCGTCTTCAGCCCTATCGGATACTGACGTGGTCGAGGATACTATGATGTGTGTGGTGTGTGTGTGTGAGTGTGTGGTGTGGGTAGGTGTGTGATGTGTATGGTGTGTGTGTGGTGTGTGTGTGTGGTGTGTGTTTTGTGTGTGTGTGTGTGCGCGCGCGCGCGCGCGCACGCGCGCGCGTGCAGAGACATCTATATCGAGAAGAATATTGTCAACGCCAGTGGCTTTTATCCTTGAGCATGCTTCTCTCTCTCTCTCTCTCTCTCTCTCTCTCGCTCTCTCTCTCTCTCTCTCGTTCGGCAGGTATCTCTTGGCCATAAACTAGCTTTTATGAAGAATCCCATGTTTTAATTCCTTGCCAGTGTCCATCATTCAGTCAACAGTGCATTTCACATTCCAGGCTCTGAAAACTGCAAGTTATGGACAAAACACACAAGCTTCGAACAATAAATATCATAACGAAATTTGTCTCAGATAGCCGACTGTAATCTCAAAGTACAGTAAAAGTGTTCAAAGAGAATCGTTAGTTTCCGATGGGCATACATTACCTGTAAAACACAGGTAAATATTTATGCATCGGGGATAATTTGAGCGGTCAGATTTTCACCATGCCACCATAGGCACGACTCTGGACATGGTAGTACATGTTTATGTTATATTTACTTGAGCACAAGTGGCTAGTAAGAATGGTCTGTGTTTCTTCTCGGGCGTTAACAGTGATTTTTCTGCTTATGATTGGTGTTGTTAGAAGGAATGGTAATCATAATGATTATTGTCAGTGTTGATATGATGCTTGTTGTGATGTTTATTCTCTCCCCTACCCAGCTTATTCCACCACCATCTCTCCATCTCTCTCTCCATCTCTCCCCACTCTTTGCTTTCCACCCTCGCTACACCTTCACCCCTCCCTCCTCCCCCCCCCCCCCCCCTTCTAACAATTTCTTCTCCATTCTCCACCCCCTCGGTGAACTTGTTCGAGTGAACTCTTTTCTAGTGAACTCTTTTTCCAGGGAACTCTTTTCAGTTTCACAACTGCAGAATTCTAAGCTGGTTTGTTTGTGAGTTGGTCCGTGTTAATGCTTGAAACAGGTTTTTCTAATGAACCGAAAAATTGCAGCTTGCTCATGGTGCTGTGTGGCTTCATCTTTTCATCTTCCTGGCATCAACAGTGATTATCAAACCTCTTTTGGTAACAAGCGGAAAAGGGAATCATCGACTGTAAATATTTGCTGACCCGCGCAACGACATACGCGGCTGGTCATCCATCTTTTTTGTGTGCATCCTTGCTAAACTCTGTTCTGAACTTGATGTACAGACAAATATTAGACCTTCACAGCCATTCTCGTCTGCACTATGTTTCAGAATCTTTGTAATAAAAGAATGTTACATCAGTTGAAATGAGCGTCAGGCGACTCTACCATCGTGAAATAGTTTTCAAATATTTTCTTACTACAACATTAAGGAATTAAGATTTTTTAAAAGAGTCTGCGTGGGTATGTGTTTGTCACACACGATTACTCTTGTTCATTTATTTATCTTATTTCATTCTACTTTTCATTTTATTTTGTTATATTTTGGTCGATCTTTCTTTTGATATTTCAACAAACCCAGACAGATGATTTATGAAATAAATAAATGATCATCCTCACCATGCATATTTTGAAACTCAAAAAAAAAACAACAAAAAACAAAAAACAAAAAAAAAAAAAAACAGCACATACCTCTGCAGGAATCGTTTTTGATCAGTCAGTTACATCAGATATTCATGTATTCGTGTGTGTGTGTGTGTGTGTGTGTGTGTGTGTGTGTGTGTGTGTGTCCGCGCGCGCGCGCGCCGCGTCTGTTGTGTGTTGTGCGTATGTACGTGCGTGCGTATGTAAGTGCATGCATGCGTGCATGCGTGCATGTGTACACACCAGCGAGCGTGTGTGTGTGTGTGTGCGCGTGCGTGAGAGAGAGAGAGAGAGAGAGAGAGAGAGAGAGAGAGAGTATGTTTGTGCCCGTGTGTGTGGAGGGGCGTGTGTGTAGGTTTGGTATGTGAAGTGTTTTTGTGGTAGAAATACTTGATTGATGTCCCTGGACTAGACAGCTGATATCAGATGCACATTGACTCTTTGGTCTTAACGTATCAACTTCTGGCAAAATAACACGGCTTTGGAAAGCATCATCATGCCCGTCTTTGGTATTAAACACGGTTAAGTCAGTGCACTTGATTCTTCTTCTTCTTCTTCTTCTCTTTCTTCTCTCTCTCTCTCTCCTCCTCTCTCTCTCTCTCTCTCCTCTCTCTCTCTCTCTCTCTCTCTCTCTCTCTCTTCTCTCTCTGTCATAAATCAGACAGTATTCATATTCATTGACGTCTGCATGTGCACATGTACACATGCTATCTTTTTACAAATTAATCAATAATTGGCGTTTGCCAGGCAAGTAGGTGACGTGTCATGGAACGAGGATTTGTTTTCAATACCATCTGTCTGTTCTAAGTTGATTGATTTCTTTTCAGGTGATATACGACTATAGCATGAACACACTTTTTCCCGGTAACAGCAAACAGCGGCTCTCTCTCTCCTCTCTCTCTCCTCTCTCTCTCTCTCTCTCTCTCTCTCTCTCTCTCTCTCTCCTCTCTCTCTCCCCTCTCCTCCTCTCTCTCTCTCCTGTCCCGCTCTCTCTCTGGGTGTGTGTCTGTTGTGTGTGTGTGGTGTGTGTGTGTGTGGTGTGTGTGTGTGTGTGTGTGTTTGTGTGTGTTTGTGCGTGTGTGTGTGCGTGCGTGCGTGTGTGTGTGGAATGTGTGGTGTGAATGTGTGTGTGTGTGTGTGTGTGTGTGTGTGTGGGTGTGTGTGTGTGTGTGATGTGCGCGCGTGGACGCCTGCGCGCGTATATGCGTGCAATTGTGCACGCACACACGCACGTTTGGTGTGTGTGTGTGTGTGTGTGTGTGTGTGTGTGTGTGTGTGTGTGTGTGTGTGTGTGTGTGTGTGACTTCTTCATCCTCTCACAGTTTCATCGGAAAGAGTGTTTCGCTCTTAATATTGCCCGTCTGTGGTGCATTCCGTTTTTCTTTTGAGATGTTACTATCACATTTAATAGTGCATCTTGATTTCCTCCCAACAGATTTCTCTTTCTGAAAGCAGTGCCGTTCTGCTCAAGAAATCGTATTGTCATTGCATAGTGCCCTCTATCTATATTCTTCCCAAGTGTTTCCTTTTGAGCATCGTTTCATAGTATAATGATGAACAGAAATCAAATCAAATCAAATCATGTTGCTGTAAGTCCTGCTGACCACAAAAGCCATATTCAGACTGAAGTACAATTACAACTAAAAAACAACAACAACAACAACAAACAATAACAACAACAACAACGAAAACAGAACAAAGTGAGAGAATAAAACTGAAAAGTTAAAAACCATTACCTATTATTTATTTACATCAAAAGATCCGCAAAAAGAAAAGAGTTCGTGGCTGTCAAGTTAAAATCAGATCTTAGAAACATTGATATCTGTCAACCCCCGGGGAACATCCTGGAACAAGGTCTTCATAGAGCTTACCGTACAGTGTTAACGTCTGGCATCATGCAGCTCCCTACATTCAATCAGAATGCGCATAATGCTGAGACGTTCATCACATGGGACGCCACGTGAAGCCAGGTGAACTTAGCCAACATTGAAGTCACAGACATTGACCTTTTGGTCTGCCTCAGGTAGGACCACAAACAAGCAAACAACCAAACAAAGGAAATAAACAGAAAGTGGCGAATAACAAGCACGGGTGAACGAATCTCAAGTTACTATGAAAGTTACTTAAAGGAGATGAGGTGTGGAGGACGGGGAGAGAGGGAAGGGGAGGGGAGGGAGAGAGAGATGGAACGGATAAGACGTCGTTGAAATATGAAATAGTCCAAGCTTTACTGGCAGCACTGAGGAGCACCGAGTTCCGTGGTTTGGACGGAAGTCTGCTTACGCCTGACCGGAGTCCATTCGTTCCAGAGAAAATTCCTTCATTCTCACTTGTCCTTCACCGTATGTTGATACTCCGTCGTTTCTGTGTTTGTTCTGCCAATGGAAGAGCGTTAGTTGAAGGCCCGCTACTTTAGTGTTGCTTATCTTTCGATGGCGACGCAGGACTTCAACATTACTTTATTTCTATTGATCGAAGTGGAAATCTTCTCGTATTATTGTTATCATTATTGTTATTATTGTTATTATTATATATTTATTATTATTATCATTATTATTATTATCATTATTATCATTACTGTTGTTGTTATTCTTATTATAATTATAATTATTACTATTGTTATTATCATTATTGTTATCATCATTATCATTTGTCTTCGTGTTAGGAACCTCTCCCTAGTTGCCTTGGGTGCTCATGTGGGTGCCTTGTTCGCAGGAACCTCAGTTCAGCGTCTCATATGAAATACTAGCACACTGGCCATCACTCTGGTTCTAGTGGAGGTGATGGGGAGGGTGAAATCCTATCGCCTGCGGTACCGGAACAACGCCACGTCGGATTCTCTCGCTGTTCAGGAGAGAGCATTGCCCGACTGACCACCACCACCAACACTAAACCCCCCCCCCCGGCCCCCCCCCCCCCCCCCCCCGCCCACCCACCCCCCCCCCACTGAAAACAAACAGACGTTGGTTTCTGTTTGAAATAACCACTGTGGCCTCTCACCCCTTGTGGTGTGGATATGACCTTATAAACAGACGTTGTGTGACGAGGGTATTGATACATGCGCATGCCAAGGTTAAGTGGACAAAACAAAGTAGTTTTTTCGTAGAACTCGTTACAAAGAAAGAAAGACACATGAAAGTTAGCAACGTATCAGCCGCTCTGGCGCAGTGGATAGAGTCGCGGATTCCTAATCAGGAGGTCATGGGTTCATCAGAGCCATTAATGTGTTTGTGAATTTTTTTTTTACTGCGACCAGCTGCTAACCAGATTTGAGTTCGCTATGGACTCCCTTGAAAAGACAAGAACCACACAGTCCACTTTTAACCACTGAATAGATGCAACTCTGAGAGTGCTGTTAATATTGCATGACAAACATTGCAGGTGTCTGTATCTCTCGAGCCTGGTTAACGTTGGGATATATGATGGAAGTAAAAGTTTCAGTTTCAGTTTCATCAAGGAGGCGTCACTGCGTGCGGACTAGTCCATATACGCTACACACCACATCCGCTAAGTTTTGAGACCATACTACGCATAATTTGAAGCTGATGGATAAATGAATTAACAACAAAGATGAGACAGTTGAAGAAGAGGGTCTCGTAGCTACGACTCAGCGGATATCTGACCTACGCATTAGCCCAACGCGCTGGTCAGACCTTGAGTGCCTGTGTGTGTGTGTGTGTGTGTGTGTGTGTGTGTGTGTGTGTGTGTGTGTGTGTACACATGTGTGTATGATGTGTGAGAAGTAAAAGTATAGCATAACCCTGCCATGTAGCAAAGCAAAATGGAACTTCGTAACATCATCGTCATTGATCAGTACACAAATGCTCAGATTCAGTGGCTGTCTATAACCCTATTCTCATGGTGACCTCAGTTTTAGATTTTCTCCCCACGTTGGACTCTTTGGTGGCTTCATGTTCAGCTTGCCAGTTTCGGCATCTTCATGGAGGCATTTTCATGATGAACGCTCACTCACGCTAGCTCTCGGACTGAGTTTTAGTGTCTTCAGTAGGGAGGTCAGAAGACAGCGTCCTGCCATATGTTAGATCGGAACCGGCACTGCAGGACGGCACTGGAGTGACTTGGCAGCAGTGTACTGTTGCCATGACCAGAGATGTTATGTGTGAACGTAAGTGAATTTTCATGTTGAGGAGTATAGGTGGTGATTTTGCAAAGAGAGAAAGTTTGGAATGACCAGAACTTTAGACCATATGTGAACAAGGCTTAAATCATAAACCTTTTCTTCTTGTTGATTGAACACTGAGGCAATTTATATGTAATTTCGTGACACTGATCGTCATTGTGAAACGTTTGGACTTGTTTTGGTATAGGGAGCACAAAACAATGGAAGCTGGTTTCCGCAATCTCTCCTGTGAATGAATGGAGTAGATGCGCGCATATGGATTGAACGTGCTGTGTGTTGTGATTGAATGTATACAAATGAAGTGTGTGACGACTGTCTCATCTGGTCGGTCGCCTCGTGATGACTTGACACTGACTGCTCCATAAGCTTGGCAATATCGGGGCATTCCAGGGTATGGTTGTACAGGAAACTTATGTTGGCGACTGGGTGTAAATAGAGGCTTGCAATGGCTTATTCGTATTACTGACAGTGTAGATAGGAGAATGGAGGGCATGAAGTATTTCCTTCCTTCCTTTACGCGCTGATCAAACACACTTAAGCATGATTAAACACAGTCTTTTACCCTTTCACAAAGGAAAGGTTTTTTTTGCCGAAGCGAAGCTTTCGGCCTCCATCCAGAGGCCTTCGTCAGCGCCGAAATATCTCGCTGAGTGAGCTGGGTTCGGTGCCCGTGATCTCGAGATAAACTCGAGTCACGCGACCGAACAAGGGACTTAAGCATCATGTTGTAAGACAGGTCTGGTTAGTTCTTTTATTACATTTGCCTTCAGAAGTTTAGTTACGTGGTCTCTTGTGAGTTGCTAGAGCCTGAAGTACAGAGAGAGAGAGAGAGAGAGAGAGAGAGAGAGAGACAGAGACAGAGACAGAGACAGAGAGTTGTCTTGACTGTAGAGCATAAGATCGCAATACTTTGTTTACTGTTAATGCAAGAACATAATACGTGATGTTTATCCACATCTTGCTCCCTCTCCGCTCATGACCCCTTAGTCCCCAAAGGAAAGAAAGGAGGAGGGCGGGATTAACAGATGATCAAAGAAAATGAGAAAATGGACAACAAGTAACTGGAAGAGCAAACTAAAAATAAATGTTCCTTGTCTACTGATTGGTCAGACGTATACATGTGGAGGACGAAACCGCACGCGCGCCCCAGTTGATGCCAAAACGCAGTGCCAGACAGATGCGTGAAAGTGGTTTTCCTTGGACCTTCATAATTCTTTTCAGGTCAGTAATAAACGTCATAATCACAGTAAAATCATTAGATTTTAACAATCTAGAAAATTGTTATTCCAAAGTTTTTTTAGTAGTAGACTGGTCGGCTTTCTGATCTACACCGGTAGTCTTGATCCTCGTGCTTGGTGGGAGCGTGTCATTGGTCCCAAGGTCCGTTGGTCCCAAGATTCATTGGTCCCAAGGTCCATTGGTCCCAAGGTTTGTTGGTACCAAGGTCTGTTGGTCCCAAGGTCCGTTGGTCCCAAGATTCATTGGTCCCAAGGTTCATTGGTCCCAAGGTCCGTTGGTCCGAAGGTTCGTTGGTCCCAGGGTCCGTTATATATTTCACAGATTTACATGGACCTTGGGACCAACGGACCTTGGGACCAATGGACCTTGGGACCAACGGACCTTGGGACCAATGACCTTGGGACCAATGGCGGCATGACCCCTGCTTGGCTCTTTCAGAAAGCTGAGCTTTTGAGCACACACCGGCGGCTCTTTCAGTAGCCATGTCGGAGGATCTTTCAGAACCCGTGGACAGCATCGGGCCCACACAGTCCCAGAATCAGTTAGAAGCCAGATTCAAGAACTAAATGCTAGCTGGAACAAAACCTCCGAGACCCTAACGGGACTACTTCGGCCTTAAAGGAAACTTCCAGACGAAGACGGCGCCACTGATCCCGCCAAGTTTGCCCGAATTTCTGGAGACGATTCAGTGTCAGAACAGGAACACAACAATGATGTTTTGGAACTGAGCGAAGAAGGAAAACTGGAAGAACTGGAGGGGAAAAAAAAGACAGCTTTTCGCGTCGCAGAATAAAAAAGCTGACCAGTCAGAGACAAATCTGACCTTGCTGAAGAGAGATAGCCACTGAATTGAGCGGAACGGACGATCTGTCAGCGAAGAAGTGAGAGAGGAGCTGGCAAAATTTGTTAATGGTCGGTTCACGAACAAACTTAGCCCGGATCTGCAGGAGAAAAAAAAAATTGAAGCCTACAACAGATCGGCAAATTGTCAGAAATGATGTCCCGACGGTAAATTACAAAATATGGCCCAAATTGCCAACTGAGGCCATCAAATGCGACTTGAAAATGCAACATATTCAAAGAGCGGTCATCAAGGCGGCGACTGCGTGCCTGCGTGCCGCGAACGGATTACTTGATAGGCTTAGCGGCTTGCCCAGTTCAGAGGCCAGTTAAGCCGTGAAGCATTGCACCAATGCGGTGGCTATTTTGGGTCACGTTTCGCGCAATATTTTGTTGCGCCGACGCAGTGGCATCAGACCACATGTAAAAAGCAGTTTTCGCGGATCTGTGATGAATCGGTCCCGATCACAGACCAGTTGTTTGGGACAGTTTGTCTGCGACACTGAAAGACGTGCGTGAGACCGACCACATCATCGCTCCAGTGTAGGCCATGAGCGCAGATACCGCGGAAACACCTGCTACTGTAGTAGACAAGCAGGCGGTTCTTACAGCTCTGAGCCAGGTGGCACCCGTGGTCATTTTTAGGCCAAAGGAACAGACCAAACAAAAGGCAGCATTGGTTCCAGCAGAAACGGGGACATCAGAACCCCAGCTCCCAATAGAAGAGGTGAGCTTGGCTCCATCTTTGAAACCTCAGAAACATGAGTTTACTGCTGGGAGATTAGACAGTTTGAAGATGCATGGTCTAAAATCACTTCAGACCCAGAGATTTTAAGTATGATGGTAGAAATTAAGGTTTGAATATGACTGTCATTTACACCAGTTATCCAGGTTATCTTGCACAAAAACAAATGTCACAAATCAGAAAGAGTGCAAGATCATTGATTCAGAAGTTCAGAAGTTGATAGCCAAGAAAATAATTTCCCCTTGAGAGATTGCCGTCGTGAAGTAATTACTCCAGTTTTTACCAGAGAAAAGAAAGATGGATCTTATCGCATGATTTTAAATCTAAACAGACTCAATTTAGAATTCAGTTATCGTTTCAAAATGGATGACTCAAGGATGCATTATGGCCTCAATTGATCTGAAGGATGCCTATTAAAGTGTAGCAATCCATGAACAGCACAGGAAACTACTCAGATTTCAATGGAGAGATCAACCCTATGAATTCAATGCTTTACCCAATGGCCTTGCATCAGCTCCCCATTTGTTCACAAAGCTGTTGAAACCTGTCTATACCTCCCTTAGAATGAAAGGTCGTTTATCTACTAGGTTTTTGGATGATTCTCTGTTGACTGGACTCGCAGAGAGCAACTGCACAAGGGATGTTACAGAGACCACCGATTTGTTTCAAAAGTTAAGATTTTTTATCATTCACCCAAACAAGTCGGTTATTCAGCCCACAACAAGGATTCAGTGCCTTGGAGTCATCATAGATTCTGTCTCCATGAAAGTCACTCTTAGCGCTGAAAGGGCTGTCAGCGTACTGTCTAGTTATCAAAAATTTCTTGATGAGCGAAGTCACATGATCCATGAGGTTACTCAAGTTATAGGAAAAATCGTTGCTGGCTTTGCTGGTGTCAAGTATGAACCTCTCAGTTACAGACAGCTTGAGAAAGACAAAATATTAGCTTTGAAGAGGAGCAGAGGTGACTTTGACCAATTCATGCAGTTATCTGAAGAGAGTAAGGAGGAACTTGAATGGTGGATTGTCAATGTGTCTGATACAGAGAATGACATTTGCAGTACTGAACCAGATATAGTTGTTACCACCGATGCTAGTAGCACAGGCTGGGGGTGTGAGTGTGAAGATACAGTTTCAGGTGGGCATTGGTTGCTGCATGAAAGGGTCTTTCACATTAATTGTTTGGAATTGAAAGCTGTTTTACTTGCTTTGCAGTCAGCTGTATCAATCGCATGGGAACAAGCCATTCCGATGCTTGTAATGACATCACATTTACAGTCTGGTCATGGTGCATTTCTAAGAATATCTGGATCAGTGCAGCGCACATTGCAGGGAAGCAGAACAGGACAGCTGACAAGGAGTCCAGGTGTCAGAACACTGATGCAGAGTGGAAACTTGATGAGCAGGCTCTGCAGTCTGCCTTCCAACAGCTCAGGGCTTCTCCAGATATTGACCTCTTTGCTTCCAGGTTGAACTTTCAAATACAGCGATACATTTCATACAGGCCGGATCCAGAAGTTGAAGCAATTGATGCTTTTTTCCATCTCTTGGGAGCATTTACAGTGGTATGCATTTCTACTTTTCAGCATCATAGGACGGGCGTTCCAGAAGAACCTGACAGACCCTGCACAGGGGATAATTAATGTACCCAACTGGCTGACACAACCGTGGTTCACTGCTCTTCAAACATCTTCTCTGCTGCCCTCCAGTAGAACTCAGGTGCAGACGCCATCTTCTTCCCCTACCCAGCGACCTCAGAGCAGTTCATCCTCTCATTCAGAAACGTCGGCTTAACCTGCTTGTCTGCAAGATCTCGGCAAAATTTTCCATTTTATCAAAACATTCAGTTGCTCTAATCGTGCCTTCATGGAGACCCAGCACCCATCAGTCCTACAACACCTACATTCAAAAATGGCAGAAAAGTGTAAGCAGAAATCAAATCACCACTTGTACTCATGTGCATTGGCAGATTTTTTTTTTTTTTTTTTTTTTTGCAGAACTATATGCTGCAGGTGCTAGTTATTTACAGTTAACCTAACTAGGAGTGCTGTTTTAGCATACCTTTGTCCAGATACTGCAGAAACAATAGGTCAACATCCCGTAGTCGGTAAAATTGTCAAAGATGCGTTCAACAATAGACCGTCACTCCCAAAGTACTGTGACACACGGGAATTAGACACACACTCACTGGTATGTTGGCACAATGGCCAGATGCAGAACAGCTCAGCTCTCTGAAACGCGACACTCAGAACACTTATGTTACTTGCTTTACCCTCTGGTCAGAGAGGACAGACTCTCCATAGTCTTACTGTGGTGATGTAAAAATCCATGAGTCTAATGTGTACTTGTATATAGCTCTCTTTTAAAACAAACCAAACCATGGACTCACTTCAAGCCTTCAGTCATACCTTGTTTTGAAAACAAGAGATTGCGTCTGGTTCACCACTTTCGACCGTATTTGAAAAGACTGCCCACCTACGAACTGGGAAAGCACTTTTTATCAGTTGGATGAAGCCTTTTGCATCTGTGAAAAGAGACACCATTTCTTGTGGGATGAAAGATTTGCTGCTTATGGCTGGAATAGTCATATTTAAGTACTCGGCTCAAAGCACTCGGGCTTCTAGTACTTCTGCGTCATTAAGCTGAGGTGTACCAATAGACGGCATCCTTCAAGCAAGTGGATTGTCAAACAGAAACACTTTTTCACGATTCTACCACCGGATCATTAAACAGAATGAAGATGGAAATGGTGGTTCTACGAAGACTAAAAGTTTTTCCCCAGTCTGTGCTGGACACATTTGTAGACAAAGGAAAGCAACTCACATTATGAGCTGATTGCCTTTGAGAGCCTGATGTGTTAAGGAATAACGTGTGATCACCGAAGCTAAAATCTCCACATGTATTTGTCTGACCAATCAGCAGACGAGGAATAATTTGGAAATTAAACGAGACACAAGTTGCTTATTTTGTCCATGAAGGAAGATTATTTTGTGGTGACATATTGCTATATCACGTCATAAAACACGATGTAAAATACAATAGAATAAAATCAAATCATAAGCTTTAACTAACATAAACTCTCAACTTTATTTATTTATCTACACATCACAATCCATATTCTACACACACACACACACACACACACACACACACACACACACACACACACACACACACACATGCCCACAAACGTGCAAACATAAGTACACACATACGCGCGCGCGCGCGCACACACACACACACACACACACACACACACACACACACACACACACACAAACACATATATGCACCCCCCCCCACCCCCCCCCACACACACACACACGCAATCATACACACAGAAATTCATAGCCTAAAACTTGTCAACATATTATGGTTATAAAGATTGTATGAATATAATATAAAAGGACTAGATCTCCGTAATATACCCGGCAACAGCACAACCACATTGAATATGTACGTAACCATTTGCTAGTACTGTTTGTGCTCGTGTGTGGGCATGTGCGCTCATGTCTGATAGTGTGAGTGTGCGCGTGTGTGTGAGCATGTGTGTGCATGCGCGTGTGCAAGTGTTCCTGCATGTGTGTGTGTACACATGCATGTGTGCGCTTGTGGGTGTGCATGTGTCTGCGCATAAGCGCATGAGTGTGTGTGTGTGTGTGTGTGTGTGTGTGTGTGTGTGTGTGTGTGTAAGAATGCATGAATGAGTGCATGTATGCGGGTGCCTATGCTTACCAGTATATCTGCATGTGCTTGAATGTCTTTCATGAGTCGGTGAAAGTGTGCGTGGGTTCCAAAATTCTGTTATTATCATTATCACTGCAGTCATCATCATCATTGCAGCAACATTATAATCCTGAGATCCGTGCAGTTGTGAGGGGAATGGGGGAGGGGAGGGGGAAGGTGGTGTGGGGAGGGGAGATGGGGATGGAGACGGGTGAGGTGGGGAAGAGGGGATGTTTTGGGATGGACTGGCTGGAGTGAGGAGAGGGGGAGGGGGCAGGATGATTACTGTATTACTGTATCTGCCGGCAAGGGCTTCGACTTTCAGTTTCGCCTGCAAGCCTCGTTCAGGGTTCTGATGGCTGATGGCAGGAAAGAATCCCTTAAATTATCTGGATGTCCTGCATCTTAAGTGGAAGACTGATGGAGATTATTTCGAGGATCCTGTTGGGTAGAGGTATACATGGACCCACCCATCAGCATCTCGGGTTTTTTCCATTGGACGCTCCCGTCTGAGTTTGTTCTCGATCACACGTAGCTGAAGTCTGGGGCGCGCGCGCGGTATCGCCCTCCACATGTACACCTGTACCCAACAGCATCCTCGAAATCATCTCCATGAAACTTCAACTTCCAGGTAAGTCTCGTTTAATCATTTTCAAATTGTTTCTAGATCTGTCGTCCATGTAGTTGTACAGCTGTTCTTTCGATCTTCGTTTTCTCAGTCATTAAGTCCATTGTTTGTGTGTCACTGGATCATTCGTTGGCATATCACTTGGGTCTGTTACATGAAACTGGCTTGTAAAATTAACACAACGCAAACGCACAGCACCAAACGCCACTGGTTCTGATCATGAACTCTGTCACATCGGGACATGTGACTCTAGACACAAGCAACAGTGAGAACGACACTGGTCCTTGGAGGAAGGTCATTAAGGTGCCAGCCAGACATGTCCTAATGATCAGTTTTTACCTAAGAAAGCCATGGGTAACTGTTAGATTGTTCCGCCACATCAAAACATATGATCGTTCGGCTGGTTCTCTTACACACACAAATCAGACAACCAGAGTATGGACTTCGTCCGACAATGAGTGTGATTTTGCTCATTTGTATCATTCCAATAGCACCGAATTCAGCATTCAAGTTTCTAGAGAGAATTATTATGGATACATAGAAAAATATCCTCACTTCAAATTCTTCTTTTCTTTTTTTCCTGAGGGTAAGGAACCTCAAAAGCTGTCAAGTGGGTTTTTGAACTGTTCAGTGGAAGACTATTCCAGCTTTCAACACCACGTGACTTGTAACCTGAAGACAGAGTGTGACGATGGACGAGATGAAACAGAGCACTGCCCCTTCAGCAGTGCTGACTGTCAGGGCCAGGTGGCGTTATGTGATCGATGTTACAGCATTGTTGGAAGCCTGCATGGATTTCAGGAGGACAAACCATATGACAACAGGAGGGCTGAAGCGTATTGTAATTTGTTGGAAGGAACATTGCGGTTTCCGAAATGCATGCACAAACCATACGATAAGCTGAACCAGAAATCGAAGAGATACTGGGGGGGCCTCACACATCTTTGGGTTGGTTTGATTGCAAATGACCTGTCACTGCCGACCATGTATAGGCATTCTTTACACAGCAAAGAGAAAAACGGTCTTTCATCATTCTTTTGACTATTTCAATTATCAAAGTGGTGAGGAGGAAACTCGAAGTGTCTTGCTTGATATACAACAGATGCACGCTTCGATTAGTTATTCACAAGAGTTCAATCGAATTACAGGGGCAGTGTGTGAAGTGAGAACAAACAATATGACAGAGAACCCTGATCGTTCAGACGGAATATCTGTACACAACACGACATCATCACTGTCCAAGAAACAATATTCTGTAACAGTGTGCCATGATGGTCAGAAGTCATTCAAACTTCTCTCATGTGCATCCACCCATAGTATATTGTGTCATCAACAGTTTACTTCTAGCTGCACCATTTCCGAACAAACATCACATACTGACCTGGTTCAGTCTCCAGATCGTCGTGTCTCTATGCCCCCTACGTTTACCTGCACGGAGGAAGGCAGCACCAGGTTGTCCTATGCTCTGGTTTGTGATGTCATTGCGGACTGTCTGGATGCTAGTGATGAGTTCTTCTGCAAGCATCCTGTGTGCATCGGTTTATTTTTCACGTGCAAAAATGGTAAATGCATATCCTATGAGAAGATTTGTGATCTACTATCGCATTGTCAAGATGAATCGGATGAGAAAAGTTGCTCCGTATACTTTAAAATACGAATTGATCAAAGATATATGCCAAATCCTACCGTAATCAATTTCGATGGAATTTCACATTTCACAATAAAACCCAATGGAATCAAATGACTCCTGCCCTGACAGTCACTACCGTTGTCCCGGTCAGTTCAACGACTGTCTGCCCATCTACACACGATGCAATGGGATGTATGACTGTATAGAACACCAGGACGAGGAGGAGGAGGGGTGTGAGGAGATGACATGTCCAGGGCTTGTCCGCTGCAGGTTTTCACATATATGCGTACACAGTGACCACGTCTGTGATGGCTGGCCTCACTGTCCAACGCATGATGATGAGTTATGGTGCGATACAACTTGTCCTGTTGGTTGCCTCTGTCAGGTTCAAACTTTTCTGTGTGTCTTCAACGTTTCAAATGCTAAACTCTTTGCACAGGTCCGCTCTGTAGATGCCTCTGGTTCCGGCATGACACTGTCTGATCTCAGCAGTAATTTCTATCTGGTTCATCTGGTTCTTGCTGAATGTTCTCTGACCGAACTGCCTGAAATGAAATGGTCCAATTTAAAGTTTCTTGACCTCAGTGGGAACAAGCTGCATCATATCAATATGACTTGTTTTTTCGGCTTGGAAAAATATACAGTCATTGTGCCTGTCTCACAATCCTGTCACTTCTATTTCGGCAGATGTTTCCTCTAGTTTCCGAAGGAAAACGCTCACATCACTAGATTTATCACACATACCATTGACTGTGCTTGACTCCACTGTGCTTATCATGTTTCCTCTGTTACAAAAACTAAACTTAAATAACACTTCTATTCACTCCATTAACCCAAATGGTTTTCAGTATATTCCGCATCTCACGGAACTTCATATTTATAATAGCCCTTTAAAAACATTTCCACCAGATGTGTTTAAAGATCTTTTCCATTTACGTTTCATTTCATCACTCAACTATAAATTGTGTTGTGAAGAGATACTCCCCGATAACTTTGATACTTCATCTCTGCTATGCCCCTAGAAACGAAATTTCATCCTGTGAAGACCTGTTGCAGTTATGGACATACCGTGGGTTTCTGTGGCTGATGACATGTCTGGCACTGTCTGGTAATATAGTTTTGTGTCTGTGCACGTTTATTTGCCAAAAGCATGACCTCTTCAAGTGGATTCAGTGTGTTTGTCACCAGCTTGACAATGGCTGACTTTCTGATGGGTGTTTACCTGACAATTATAGGAGTGGCTGATGAACAGTATCGTGGTCGATATCTCCATTATGATGACACATGGAAAAACAGCGTGAGCTGTAAGGTGGCTGGCTTTCTGTCTCTGTTGTCCTGTGAAGTGTCAGCCCTGATCATCTGCTTGATCACGTTAGAATCGTTTTGTGGTCATTTGCTTTCCATTCAGCACCTTGCGATTTGGGAAACTGTCAGCAGCGATGGTTTGTCTGTTAGTCTGGCTGACTGGCTGGTTTCTGGCCTTGTTGCCTTTGCTTCCAGTGACATCCCACTGGGAGTTCTACAGCCAGACAGGCATCTGTATTCCACTGCCAGTGACCAGGCAGGCAGGATTTTAAAGGAAAGGTGTTTTTCCTTCCTTCAGTCTTTTGATTGTACTTAACTTTATTCTTTTTTTATTCATTTCTGTCGGTCAGGCATTAATCTACTGGTCAATACAAAAACAATACTTTCAAAACCAACAGTACAAAAATGTCAAACGACATGACCATAGCTCAACGGCTGATCACTATTGCACTAACAGATTTCATGTGCTGGTTCCCCATCGGGATGTGTGGAATTCTGGCACTGACAGGCGTTCCTATTTCTGGACATGTGAATGTGGCTCTGGTCATTTTCATCTTACCTTTAAACTCTGCAATCAATCCTTTTGTGTATACACTGAACATGTGGATTGAAAAAACAGACGAAAATCGAAGAAAATAAGCTTTTACAATGGCTGGAAGCCCATGGCAGTTTAACACATAAGCAGTTATCATGACATGATGAGTCCATTAATGTGGTAATTGTTTGAAACGAGTATTTGATGGGTCTTTTCATTTGCGCATGCAGGTTGGTGATATGATGCTGTGATTGCTGAAAAAAACGTAATTATTTTCTTTAATACCAGCAATCCAAGAATCGTATTAGAGAGAGAGAGAGAGAGAGAGAGAGAGAGAGAGAGAGAGAGAGAGAGAGAGAGAGAGAGTCAAAGTTTTGTTTACTAATATATTGATCCTTAAAACGAAAGTGATTATGCCCATGAGGCAAACAAATTAAGGTAAAACAAATAAAGTTCTCACTCAGCTCATGGAGATCAGACGTACAGCTTTAAGCTTGATGCTATGGCTTCGAAACTCTGCATGTGCGATTGAGACTGTCGAGATCTCCACGATTGAGACTGTCGAGGTCTCCACGAATGAGACTGTAGAGGTCTCCATCTCGAGTCACAGGACGTTAATGCTGCTGGTACGTGGTATGAAAGTAATGGTGCACATACTGAGCAACACGTCCTCTTCGACTTCTGGTTGGACAACGAATATGACGTGGCTTTTGAACAGAAGGAAGCTGAATTTGCTTCTGGACAGTTAACCCTTCGGATTCAAAAGTCTGTGCCAAGTCTAGTATATTATTGCATGCTACATAATTTGTATTATTTAGTTAACGTCCTTCCGATCGGGAGATAGAGACATCGATGTCAAGTTGTTTTTCTAATCTTAAAAAGTGTGTACAATAAATCCACCGAACAAGAACAAACAAATCACATGACAAAACACGATAAACAGCTTTCAGGACAACAAAATGAGAAAAAAGCAGCCACTTATCTGGTCAAATTCGGCACGAGTTGGACTATGATTCAACGCCCATCTTCAGCCAAAGTTGAGCAGATAAGTGATTGTCCTGAGTGTTGTGTATCTTGCCTGAAAAAGACGGAAGAGGTCGAAACGCACGCACGCAGACATGCAGACACGCACACACACGCACCACACACACACACACACACACACACACACACACACACACACACACACACACACACACACACACACACATAAACACTTCATGCAATAAATGTTCAACCACACAATGAATTGAAGTAAAACATTTATTTGTAAAACATTTATTCGTGGTAAACATATGTTAGGAGTTCTGGCGAGTAGGATTTAGAAGGATGATCCTGTGGTTCCGGCGAGTAGGATCCAAAAGGAAGATCCTGTGGTTCCGGCGAGTAGGATCCAGAAAGATGATCCTGTGGTTCCGGCGAGTAGGATCCAGAAGGATGATCCTGTGGTTCCGGCGAGTAGGATCCAGAAGGATGATCCTGTGGTTCCAGCGAGCAGGATCCAGAAGGAAGATCCTGTGTTATGTTTACGGAACAATGACTCCACCTCATTACGCGCCGTGCATACATTTTTGTTTCTTCGTGGATTACAGTCTACGTATCTATCTATCTTTCTATCTATCTTTCTATCAATCTATCTATCTATCTATCTATCTATCTATCTATCTATCTCTGTCTGTCTATCTATCTATCTATCTATCTATCTATCTGTCTATTTGTTATCTATCTATCTATCTATCTATGTTTTTATGTGTCTATCTATGTATCTATCTTTCTGTCTGCCTATATATCTGTCTATTTGTCTGCCTACCTATCTACCTACCTATCTGCCTACCGATCTACCTGTCTATTTACCTACCTGTCTATCTACTTACCTACTTATCTTATTCCCTACCAACTACCTACGTATCTACCTATATGCCTATCTTCCCGCCAGTTCATCTATCCATCTGCTGTTGTCTGTCTGTCTGTCTGTCTGTCTGTCTATCTATCTATCTATCTATCTATCTATCTATCTATCTATCTATCTATCTATCTATCTGTGTCTGTCTGTCTGTCTGCCCATCTGTCAATCTGTCTACCTGCCTACCTGTCTACCTACCTGTCTAACTATCTACCTACCTACCTACCTACCTACTTGTCTTACTACCTACCTATCTACTTACCTATCTACCTATCTGTCTACCTACCTACCTATTTATCTTACTACCTACTGATCAACCAACCTACCTACGTATCTTACTGTCTGCCTATCTACCTACCTACCAGCTGCCTACTTATCTACCTACATGCCTACCTTCTCACCAGTTCATCTATCCTATCTATCTGTTCTCTCTATCTATCTATCTATCTATCTATCTATCTATTAGCTGTCTATCTATCTATCTATTATCTATCTATCTATCTATCTATCTATCTATCTATCTATCTGTCTGTCTGTCTATCAAAAGACTCCAGGATGGGTGAAAGGTATTAGGTGCTTGTCATTGACTCATAGCTGTAACGGAATGACTCGCACTCAATTTTTGTGCTAAAGAGGGCGGGAGGGAGGAGGAGAGAGAGAAGAGAAAAAGGTTGTGTGTTTAAGATGATTTTGAATAATCGAACTTGGGAGGGGCGTACATTTTTAATCTATGATCACTATTCTTTAGAAAGGCAGGTGATTTAATGATTTGTGTTCATGCGAAAATCGGCTGTTACAGATAAGAAGCCACACACAACACTGCTTTCCGGATGATTTGCGAAAATCGCTTTACAGATAAGGCATAGAAAATGTATTTTGAAACGCTTTTATGAGGTATTTTGAAATGCTGTGAGGGAGTGTAAGAAAAAGAAGGGAGGGGGAGGGGGGGGATGGTCATATAGATGTATGTATTAGTTGAAGATCTACTGGTCACCTGTCTGAACGATCAGAGTGTCCTACAAAGCAATTTGTCTGAGATGTGACTGGTGATCCATTGACACAGCATCAAGAGAAGGGACTAGAGGAAAAAAGAGCATTGGGAGAGACATCACACGTTACTGCAACAGTCGATTTAATCAAACGTCCTCCTGCCCAGAAAACACAGATAAAGGTGATGATCAAGAGAGAGAGAGAGAGAGAGAGAAAACGTGTCCAGCCACCGCCATTATTCACTTGCTGTCCAAACCGGCACATGGCACATGCATCTTGAGATGGATTCTGGTAAACGTTGAGAATATTCTGCAGCTAGAACGAGCTAGTGAGTGATGTTTTTCCTCCTCTGTGTGACAGCAGACACCAAGCTGAAAAACCAGACAGAGAGAGAGAGAGAGAGAGAGAGAGAGAGAGTCAACGTGTCAGCAACCGCCGTACTCACGTGAGGCTTAAACCGACACATGGCACATGCATTTTGAGATGGAACTCTGGGTAGTGTCGAAAACATTCTGCAGCTAGGACGCCAGTGAGCGATGTCTCCATCCTCTATGTGACAGCAGAAGTTACAGCTGAAAAAAAAAAACACAGAGAGAAAGAGAGACGGAGAGTGATACTACGATACCCGCGTACAACCCTCCCTTGTCCATGTTGTGGCCCTTGTCATATTACCGTTGTAAGAGATACTTCCTTATCGCACCATCGTCGCAAGCTGCCTCCCTTCCTCCGCCTACCCCCTACCGTCTTTGCCGCCTTGACACATACGCCCTGAATCTTCGTCGTCGACGACGTCGCTGTCGTACCTGCTGCTACCACCCTCCCTGCCTACTCCTTGGACAACCTACATCCCTTCTGCCACCTTCCAGACAACAGGGTGAGGCACTCCCCACACGTCAACACAGTCACACAGACATTTTGGTCCCCACACACAGTGTCTGTTTCCATGACATTTTGGATTCGTTGTCCCAATCAGCAGTGTCTGGAGTACACACTGTTTCCATGACATTTTGGATTCGTTGTCCCAATCAGCAGTCTGGAGTACTGTTTCCAAGACATTTTGGATTCGTTGTCCCACACACTGTTTCCAAGACATTTTCGATTCGTTGTCCCAACCAGCAGTATTTGAAAGACCCTTCGGAGAATGCTTTGGATTCATTACCCTACATTCCCCATCCTAGTCATATATCGCAATCACTGAACGTAACCTCTTGGTACCTGTATTATCTGTTGACACTGGCGAGCCTGCCTGCCTTTGAACCTGGAGGAGCGAAAAGAACAGGGCAATGGAACTATGGGATCAGAAACAACTCACATCAGCTGAGCTAGGTTCTGATTCTCCACCTACTCAGCCAAGTCAGCAGATTTTGTCAAAATAGAAAAAAAAAAAAACGAGGATGCTTTATCAGACAAACAGGTACCACTTTATCCTTCTCATGACGCGATGGAGCTGGAAATCCTTAGTCCCTAGCATTCTGAACAATATCGTCAATGTAAAATGAAAATGCGTTGTTGAGAACTGGAATTGTTGAATGTGAAAGCACAGTCTGAACATGAGCAACATGAAGCTGAGTTGGAAAACTGGAACAGTGAGCTAGCATTTGAACGCGAGTTCCAACTACAGAAGCAGGAACATGAACGTCACTAGAGAATATACGTTCAGCAAGATTTGATATGGAACATCGAGCCACGCAGTTTAGCTGGCGGTGCGAACCTTTTCGCATCTACCAGATACTGATAAAAGAAAGGTTGGAAGCCCTGGGTAGGCCAAGTCATCTTGCAGAGCTCAGCAGCTCAGGTGTATGCCAGGTGCCTTAAAATCATACCCTCACGTATGAGAAGATAAAGTCGGTCCTCAGTCATTATTTCAACCTCACGCTTAAAGACTACAATGGCAACTTCTGTAACTACCACCATCGACAGCGGAAATAGTATAACAGTTCTCCATAAGACTGGCGACTCACATGGATCAGTCGCTAGAGTCACAAAGGGTAAACAATTACATCAACTCAAGGAACCATTCTTGATGGAACAGTTCATAAAATGCTAGGAAAATAATGAGCTAGTGCATGTTCGTAAGTTGAAGGCCTCAACCTGCATAGATGTTGTCGACCTTCTGCATGCTTATGTCACGGCCTGATCCTATGGTAAAAAGCGAGAGCAACGTCGTAGGAATGCTGACAGTCCACGACACTAGCAAGTGAAGTCCATAAGCTCTCATTCGTATATCACATGGCTGGGATTTTTTCCGAACAGACTTGCGACTTTGCGAAATGTCTGACGGCGCTGGTTTCCTTGAGCAAGTCGCCTTCTTCGTTCATTGTCAGAGTTTTGATCCAAATTATCATTCTACGAAATTCAGACTTCCTGATCGAAATCTTGCTAGTGACTCCATTTCCGTTATGAATATAACTGAAAATGTGTAGAAATCATTATCCAACAGTCCATTTCAACAAAGTATTTCTCAGTTGAAAATCATGTCAAAAGCACGCACCGATGGCCTGGCGAAGAGAACAGTCAGTTGTGTTTTCTATCATTTTCAAAAACAAAGTTCTCCGCTAAGACACCGTCTCGGATAATGAAATTATTATGTATGAAAAGGATGATATACAGCTATTCATCATTACAAATCTATTTCACGCTGTTTGGTATTTCTTATCGAAATAGAGAAAAATACGACGTAAACACGTTTAAAAGTACATATTTAGAGGCGCTGTGTGTGAGACAGTAGCATGTCCCGATAATGCAGAGTGTGCCCAGTGTGCTCAGTGCACTGAGTGAGAGAGAGAGAGAGAGAGAGAGAGAGAGAGAGAGAGAGAGAGAGAGAGAGAGAGAGAGAGAGAGAGAGAGGAGTGTTCCTAGGGCAGTGAGGGAGAGAGAGAGAGTGTGTGTGTTCCTAGGGCAGTGTTCTTGGTTTGAGCTCTGCGTCTTGTTGATGGAGGTAAAATAAAAGGGAGAACCTATTATCGTCTGTCGTCCTCACCTGAATAGCCTTACCAATCCACCATCACAGCTGGCGCTGCAAGCAGGATTGAAGACAGAAGGGACCAAAAAGAAGACAGCCCAAGAAGAAACTCAGTAGAATGGGACGGAGGATCATCAAAGAACATGGGACACCCATGGCCAACAAAAGCCAGGAGGCTGAAAATGTAGGTAAGCAAGAATGCCAACTACCCCTACCTCTGCACCCTGTGCATCGACATCAGCTTCCCAAATTCACAGGTAAAGAGAGCAGCAGGGAAGTGGACGACTTCATCTGAGAGGTCAGGCAGCCCCACACCCTACGCCCTACGCATGCAGCCCCTGGATGATAGGACAGCCGCCCTCTGGCTGATTGCCGCCCTAGATATAGCCAAGCTCGCCAGTAGATGATCAGGCTGCCAGCGACAGAATGGACTCCCCATCCAAGATCTTTACCGTCTTGGAGGAGAACTGGGTAGAGCAGCGTGATTTTTCACACCCTGGCCACAGCATTCTGCAACAGGCAGCAGGGCCAGGACGAAACCATCTGGGAGTATGCCTCCCATCTCCAGTACTTCTGGAGGGAAAGTCAGCCAGGCTGGGGATGGACTGTTGCCTGCAACCCTACTCCGGGACGCCTTCATCCATGCCTTAACCGGAAGCTTGTACCCGAGTGTCCAGCGCAGGCTCCAGCTTTGTGTGGATAAAATTCATCAGTGGGCGGATGAAAACGGCTTCACTTTTTCTCCTACGAAGACACAGTGCATTCACTTCCATAATTTTTGTCAGTTTTTTTTTTGCAGATCCTGTAATTCAAATAGGGAAATCTCCCATTCCAGCTGTCAAAGAGGCCAAATTCTTAAGAGTTATTTTTTACCAAAAACTCAACTTTCTCAGCCACATTAAAAACCTCAAAACTCCTTGTCAGAAAGCTCTGAATATTCCGCGGGTCGTAGCGTACACTGACTGGGGCGCTGATAAGAAAACTCTCTGCTGCACCTCTACAGAGCCTTGGTCCGTGCCAAACTGGACTACGGTTGTGCTGTGTACGGCTCTGCACGACCGTCTTCTCTAAATTTTTAGGACCCTATCCACCATCAAGGGCTTCGTCTCTGTCTTGGAGCATTCCGCACCACCCCTGTGTACAGCCTGTACGCAGAGCAGGTGAACCCTCACTGTTCAACCACAGGCTGAAACTGTCTTTGAAATACTATGTCAGACCGTTCTCGGAACCGGAAAAACCCTGACTATGACTGTGTCTTTGACCCTCAGTTTCAAAGCATATTCGAAAACAATCCTAACTGTATTCCGCCGTTTGGTCGTCGTATGCAGCCTCACGCGCGGAATGCAGGTCATGACCTAGGAGTTGTGTCCGATTTTTCCAAGTTTCCAGATAAGCCTCCGTGGACCTTTTTCACACCAGAGATTCGTTTTGATCTTGCAGCCTTTCGCAAAGAATCTACCAGCTCTCTGGCATACAAGGCATTGTATGCTGACCTCTGTTCAAAATTCCCATCCTATCAGAAAAATTTCACTGACGGTTCCAAGTCTGAAGATGGAGTGGCCTGTGCAGCCTATTGCCCTGGGGCTCTTTCTCAAATACTGTTAGAACATATTCCTTCAGATGCTCCTGTTTATTCTGCTGAACTTACAGCTCTGGTTCTGGCATTGAAAATAAGCTCTCAATCAGCAAAAGAAGACTTTCTGGTTTCGTCAGATTCGCTGTCAGCTTTGAAGGCCATAGCTGGCCGTAACCTCCAGCATCCCGAACTTTTACACTTTTTCTAACCTTTTAACAAGTTGAAAGCGGATGGTTACAATATTATTCTGGCTTGGGTTCCTGGTCATGTTGACATGGGAGGGAATGAAATGGTTGATCGTTTGGCCAAAAATGCCACAACAGAGAGACTGTCAAACCCACCTATTCCCTGTTTAGATCTGAAACAAAAATTAATGATTATGTCAGAGACCTCTGGCAGGGGGGATTGGAATACACAGACGGATAACAAACTCTTTTCAGATCCGTCCAAACCTTAAGGAGTTCATCTCATCTACGTCTGGTGGCCGTAAATGAAGAAACAGTTCTGTGGCGGCTGTTCACCGGCCATTCGTATTTTACCCATTCATACCTTTTAAAGTCAGAGAAGAAGCTCCGTGGTGCATTCCATGTCATGTTCCACTCACAATGAAACATACTCTTTTAGAGTGTTGGGGACTTGCACGATGTGAGACACAAACATTTTACAGCAGATTCCATGAAAACCTTGTTCAGAGACGTTCCGCCTGATTCGATCTTTGAGTTCTTGAAAGAGATTAACATTTCTCGGATCTGAGATTTACAGTGGAAAGATTTTTTAACAAACTTTCGGATGGGTTTTGGGATGTTTTTAAACCTTGTGTGAAAATGACTTGTGAGTTGATTTTAAGTCGTGACAGCCCTGATGTGGCCCTTTGCGGTCGGCTGGGCTATAAGCAATCTTATCTAGATACGGATTAAGAGATGGCCGACTTTTCCTCATTTTGCAACAGTATATGAACAATTTGGCGAGCAGGATAATGAATTTAAAAAAATCTCATCTGTTTCGTGATTTTGAATTTTTTTTATGTTATCTGTAGGACTGCACGAGACGGGCTAGAATGGTTTAAAGAAAGAATCTGGCAGACAGTAAGTCACAGAAAGGCAAAAAAAAAATAGAGTTATAGAAAATGGGAAATTTAAAGCGCAGCGTATTCTTCAGTGTGGGTATAATGCTGCTTCTGCACACCAGCTCTACCCTTCTCCCCCACCCTCTCTCTTCCCCGTCAGTCGTGAAGGTAAACACTGAATGGCTAAAAAAAAAAAAATACGCATCATCAGTGTATTGCTGCCAGTTACTGTCTCCTTATAACCTTGAAGCCTGACGTCAGAAAAAAGTGCGCATTTAATCAGTTAAAATGTAGATTAATTGGATACCTTCAACTTTCAGTGTTGACTTCTTGATGGGTGATGCTGATAATCTCGTTGGTGAATTTGCTTTACCTCATCACGGAGGACACTGCTGACCATCCACGGCATTCCTGACCTCCCTCCAGCTGTCTTGACCACGTCTGGCCACTGGACACAGATGGACTGGACGACAGCATAAGGTCAATATGGTCAGCCCTTACTCACTTCGATCTAACCCACATGTGGGTCAAGACATCGCCCCATACATACGTCAATAATCTGTGACCTGTATAGATCACCCTCTTGCAATTTAGTGTTAGTGTGATTAACGATTTTGCAGATTCATTCACACAATATGAAATCGTTTTTGTCGACTGACTGTGCTTTTTACCAACTACGCATGGACTTGTGGAAGCATTTGTATGAGTTTACACATTTCTTTTTAAAGGTGCGTAATACCGTGACTGGAATTGTTTCAATATGTTTTCTTCTTGTGTTTTTCTGCGTTTCTGTGTCCATGCAGTCCACATGTACAACAGAGGGTGGAGGCCAGAGTTGAGCGGCAGCAGAAACACCACCAGTGTGTCGTGGATCTCTTCTGATCCAGCCACACCATGCAGTCATCACAGTCACTGTGCCGAACAAACACCAGGAGAGAGCATTTGTCACAGACACCTTCATCATCAGGTGGACACACGAATAAAGACACTTTAATGTGGGATCTACCTGAATCCTGTATTTGGGTGTTTTTCTGTAGATAAGGAATTGACAAGCTATGATCGCTAGACCTATAACACAGTTGACTGATGTAGTAACTTTGAACCACCTGATGTTTTGATTTGACTGGAAGCGTTGAAAAAGGGCCAACCGACAAAGACCCGACTGGCCTGAAAGGCCCAGTGAGACAGTCCAGGAAGAAAGGGTGTAATAGACAACAGGATTCCAGCGAGCCATATCGAAGCCAAAGCTGCAGCTGTGGAACGTTCTTGGAATATCGACCAGTATTTCGGTGTGCAATACGCCATCGTGTGACATACAGTGATGAACAAGATGATAAACACAGACATCTCTCCAGACAAGAAGAACAGAAAACCGCTCAGCTTGCAAATCAAACTGTTGGTCCATGTATTTTCAAACCAGATGTATTCTCCATGAAATAATTCATTTGCTGCCAAGGTAATGCCAGCATGGCTTCCCATGCACGTGTCAGCGAAATGCAAATGGGCAATGATAATCAGGAACTTCTGTCCAAACAGTTCCTTCACAGTAAACGAAGCTATGCAACACACCCAAGTCCCGACCATGGCAGAGACGCACATAAACCACAGGAAAATCAACTGGAGTTCAGACGGTATCAGAGTACTACATGATGGAAGTACAACGTGAGCTGTGACACACGTTGTTTTAGTCCGCTGTTCAGGAAGCACATTCTCACAGCAAAACCTGTAATCTGATGTGTAAATAGTTGTTAAGTCATGTGACCTTGAAAACAAATCCAAATGGAAAACGGTTATATGGGTTCCTGTAATGTCCAGTTCCTTCAGTTGACGCATGCCCTTAAACCCTTCCACTCCAATACTTTCAATCGCAGAGGTAGATGCATTCAGATATTGTGCGTGAGGCAAATGAATAACTACTTCATTGATAAACGTAGTAAGATGCGTTTTTGATATATCTATTCGCTTCAGTGTATAATGTACGTAGTTTGGTGATCTGTTTCGTATCCTCTGTAAAGGGTTGTTTTTAAAAGATACAATTTTCAAATTTGGAAGCTCAAGAAAAATAGTCAAATCAAGAGTATTCAGATAGTTATTGCCGAGATCCATGACCTGCAAATTTTTTATATCTACAACTGAAATATTCTGAATGTAACAATGGAACAGACTTAAATGAACAAGATATACATTTCTGATAAAATCAGTGAGAATCATTCCCGTCCCTTTAGCATCTACGTGGCGAAGCAGTGGAAAGGTATCGGTTGGAAAAGGTTTACCACACAAGACTGAGTGACCTTGACATAGGCAGCCTGCAGGACAGGTCATGTCACAGGTCAGTTCATCGTCCTGCTGTGGACACTGACTCCAGCCGTCACAAAAGATGGTCTCATGCAGACACACTTCGGAGTCTCGACATTGGTACAGATTGGGACATGTCACCCCTCTCACAGCTTTGTTCATCCTCTCCATTCACACAGTCATGCAATCCGTTGCATCGAGTATAGACAGGGAGACAGTGCAGCCACTCGGTAGTGCAGCGGTAATGGGTGTCAGGACACAGCGCCTCCCCTGTCATCACCCACTGAGTGAAAAAAGCCGGTTCCATCTAAGTTGATGTAAAGTCGTTCCATCTTGACATGTCCTTTGACTGGAAAATGAAATGTCGTGTCTGTACAGTTCACTTCATCAGAGTTGTCCAGACAGTCTGAATATTC
>JADBJO010000418.1:676365-683865 GCA_016801955.1 Conus betulinus | reverse complement strand
ATGAGTGACGTTTATATAGATTATGAGATATCAGATATAGAAATCCTAAAGGTAATCAAGAATTTAAAAAAGACAAATCTCCTGGAATAGACGGGATAAGGAATGAATTTTTTTTTAAAAACTGGGATTTCAGAATTGCTACCCCACATTGAAAAACATTTTTAATCTAATTTTAAAAACTGGTCAATATCCAGATTTATGGAAAAGGGGCCTTTCAGTTCCTATTTACAAAGGAGGAGACAAAACGAACCCTAGCAACTACAGGGGAATAACTCTTAACTGTGCATTAAGCAACGTATTACACCAAACACTAAATACTCGAATAAACAGTCATTTGGAATCAAATAATCTTTTATCTAATGTACAAACAGGTTTCAGAAGAAAAACACAGAACTGCAGGCCATATTTTTGTCTTAAAAAGTACAGTAGTAGACCATACATTAAAATCGTGTAATGGCGGATTATATACATGCTTTGTCGATTTTCAAAAAGCATTTGATAACATTTCCCATGAAGGGTTACTAATAAAATTACAAAGATTTGGCATTCGTGGTAGATGGTTTGATTTAATCAAAAACATGCATACAAATGCACAATCTTTTCAGTGGGAAAAATCGGAGCTGCTATTCAGTATATGTACGAAGAGGAATTTTGCAAGGAAACTCCTTGAGTCCAACATTATTTAACATGTTTATAAACGATCTAACAAACAAGATTCCAACTGAGGATTCACCATCACTGGATCATTCGAGCAATACAAGAGTATCTGCTTTATTGTATGCAGACGATCTTGTACTCCTCGCAACATCGAAACTAGGTTTACAATCAAAATTAGACCAGTTACATTTATATTGTAAAGAGTGGGGGCTACTAATTAACATCGAAAAGACGAAAAGTCTAATATTTTCCAAAACAGAACCCAAAACTCGTTTATTTTTTAAATGTGGTACAAATTTCATTGAAACAGCAGAACAATACAAATATCTTGGAATAATATTTCATAAATCAGGAAAACTGACATCGCAGCGGAACATCTAAGTAACCAAGTAATAATAAAGCAACATATTCCTTAAAAAGAGCGTTTAAAAATCAAAATACTAATTTTAAATCGTTTCTAAAGTTGTTTGATAGTCTTATTTCACCAATATTAATGTATGGCGCGGAGGTATGGCTATCTTATTGTTTAAACTTAAACGATAATTTCAATTTAGATAATCTATTTAATCATTGCCTTTCAAATAGTTTACCACATGAACATACTCAACACAGGTTCTTCAAGCAAATGGTAGGTGTACACAAAAAAGCTATAAACTTAGCTGTAATGGAGAACTCGGAAGTCTCTTCCAATTAGTTTAACATTAATCCATCAGATAATAAAGTTTTGGTATCATATTTTAGAATCTGAAGACAACTCGCTTATCAAAATCATATACACTAACATGTTAAACAACGAAGATCATCAAACGCCTTGGTTTAAATTTGTCAAACGAATTCTCAGTCTAATGGGATTGAAGCATGTTTGGAATAACCAGCATACTTTTAATATTAACAGGTTGTGTTATGTGGTCAAGAACAAATTAAAAGATGAATATGTATTATTTTGGAAAAGAAAAAAATCAGAAACAGAATCAAAACTAATATTTTATAACAATATTACTACAGATTACAGAATGGAACCACATTTAGCAAGCTCTTTCATAAGCTTCAATCAAAAACATGCATTATGTAAATGAAGGATTTCTTGTCACGATCTTAAAATAGAAAAAGGTAGATATACTCAGACACCAAGAGAAAAAAGACTGTGTTTGGAATGTAATGAAGTAGAAGATGAAATTCATTCTCTCAGAAATGTACTAAATATAACGATATAAGGAGACAGTTTTTAGAACACCTCAGAGACAAATACAATATACAAAATGCGCTGCCATCTATCTTAATATCAAATGACGTACTTATCAGCGAGATCTCAAAATATGTGTATGCTATTTCAAAGAGTCGATAAGGTAAAATGTGTGACAAGGACAACTTGATATAACATGATGATAGTTGGATACAACAACAAGCATGAATATTTATATTTCGTCATTTGGTTTCGTTTATCTTTCCTCTATTTATTTGTGTCATATAAAATATGTTACGGTTTTCAAAGGCATTAAACTGTTGAATCTTGAATCTTGAATCACACACACACACGCACGCGCGCATACACACACACACACACACACACACACACACACACACACACACACACACACACACACATGCACGCACGCACGCACGCACGCACGCGCACGCACGCACGCACGCACGCACACACACACACACACACAAAACCCTGATGAGTGATGATCATTTAATGACAACAGTGCAATAGGATGATAATCATTGTTGTAAATAGAATAATGCAGTCGCATTGATACAATAATGTGCGTTTAAAGGACATAGTCAATGACTTAAGGACCATTGCCATAGTGAGATTAAAGGTACTGTGGGATGCTGATCATTGTCATAGGTGAAATGATATGGCATTAGTATTTATACTAATTTATACAGGCATTATTGTACCAGTGCCACTGCATTATTCCAGTTACAACAATGATCATCATCCTATAGCACTGTCCTTATCAAATAATCACCACAATCAGGTTTCGTTTGTGTGTGTGTGTGTGTATGTGTGTGTGTGTGTGTGTGTGTGTGTGTGTGTGTGTGTGTGTGTGTGTGTGTGTGTGTGTGTGTGTGTGTGTGTGTGTGTGTACGTGTCCCTGATGTTGATAATTGGCATGTCAACGCTTTTCCCATTGATTATTACCATTATTTCCTGTCCAACAAGTATTGTATACTATTTTCCTAATGCCAACACTATTTCACTTCCCACAGGTAGTCACATTATGATCATAATTCACCCACAATACCGTTTACATGTACTTCTCCTCCCCCACCCCTGTGTGTGTGTGTGTGTGTGTGTGTGTGTGTGTGTGTGTGTGTGTGTGTGTGTGTGTGTGTGTGTGTGTGCTTTTTTTTTTTTTTAATTTGACACATCGTTTCTCATGGATCATTTCTATCTGTTCTCAACCAACATGATCAGATTAATGCCGACACATTATTTCACCTGCTACAATGAAAACCATCCCACGTATTGTTTACTTTTTTGAACAAAAACTTTTTACATGACTTCCCCCCCACCCATCACCCACCACACACACACACACACACACACACACACACACACACACACACACACACACACACACACACACACACACATACGTATGTAAACTATGCGTGGGTGGAGAGATATGAGCTCTCTCTGTATCTTTCTCTGTCTCTCTTTGTCTGTCTGTCTGTCTGTCTGTCTGTCTGTCTCTCTCTCTCTCTCTCTCTCTCTCTCTCTCTCTCTCTCTCTCTCTCCCCCATTGCACTCTTCCCTCCCCCTCCCCCCCAACAATACCTTATCACCTATTGATCATTTCCATTTCCTTCCAAATTGTCCAATTGACGGCACAATTTTGGACTCTTTCTGGATAGGTCAATGTAGTGAAATTAGAGTTCTCTTATGTTAATCGTTTTTATAGTTCTCTAGTCACTTTCAGATACGTTCTATACTTGCCATATTCCTTCATGTTCCCTTTCATTCATAAGGATCAGGGTCTCTTTATAGTGGCTTATCGTTGATTCCAGTAACTTTCCCTTCTGTCCTTTTGGGTGCCCCAACTTTTAGGAGTACGAAACCGTGCTTTTGGCAACCCGGTTTGTGTGTGTGTGTGTGTGTGTGTGTGTGTGTGTGTGTGTGTGTGTGTGTGTGTGTGTGTGTGTGTGTGTGTGTGTGTGTGTGTGTGTTTCCCCCTTCTTCCCTATTCTTCTTATTCTTAGGATATGTAAGCCGCCCGTGGACTGTCCTCCCTCATCCCCCCCCCCCCCCCCCCCCCTCTATGTTCTTCACCTTTTTTTTTTTTTTTTAGAAAGAAATCAAGTATCCAGCCTCCGGTGGGTTGCCTCTTGACGACTCGACCTTGACTGCTCCCTGTGGATTGCCGGTGCCGGGGCTGCGGCGGGGCCGACCGGGCTGTGGCTGTGGACGGGGTGTCGGAATGAGCGGCGTGGGTGCACTGCCTCTGAGGTGGCGCAGAGGTTGGACAGCAAAAAAAAAAAAAAAAAAAAAAGTATCCAGCCACACTAGTCGGGTCTGTTTTTTTTTTCTTTCTCAGTTGCATGTGCAGTCATTGCGGGTTCCCAACTTCCTGCATGACTGACTGCATGTGTGAACTGCTCAGCAGGAGGTTTCTGATTTGGTTTGAGGAGTCGGAGAGACAGATGAGGAAAAGATTGCAGAGGACCACGATCCTCAGTCTAGACAAATTTCTTGAGACCATTCCTGGTCTGGCGAACCCCTTCGATGGGGATCCTGAGGTGTTCCTGGTCACTTCGTTGTGACGTGAGTTTTGGTGCCAGCCTGCCTGCCCATCGCCTGGGTCGAGGCAGGAGACGCTGGGTGTCCCACCTTACCCTCTCCATCCCGCTCACAAATTTCTGATATAGTATTGGGTTGTATGGTATGTTGTTTGTTTAGAATGGGTTTTTTTTGTGGTTGGAAAACCGGAATTTGGAGAATTTGATTTTTTTCAGAGGTAGTTCGTAGCATGTCATAGGGTATTACTATTTTGTATCATTACAAAATGCGCATTATTCTTACAAATCCCAGTTATTGTGAATTGCAAGACCGTTTATTTTCAGAGTTCTGGGGACCAAGGTGGCTATGGCTCCATCCTAGTAGGCCTTGGTATCAGGCCATAGTCAATGTAAAATTTGTTGTTTTTTCTTCTTCTGTTTTTGATTGAGAGATGTAGACCACACAGTCGGCCCAGTTACGGGAAAACCCCACAGTTTGGTGGTGTGTGTGTGAAAAATCTGTGGGCGAGCCGAAATTCTCCCCCATGGTAGTTGTTTTATGTACAATATATTTGCGCTTGCTACGGGGCCGTAGATCCTAGCTACATGTCTGTTTTGTCAAGTTCAGGTTGTGAGCTCGCGGCGTGCATCAGGGCGCGTGCGGAGCCCACTAAATTCTTGGGCAGTGCTCGCGTTTCCCCGTCGGCACTCTCCATTGCCCCGCTCCTTGTCTGTGTCGTGTGTTTTTGACTCGTGTGAAAATGAAGGGGGTGGGGAAGGGAGGTGTGCATGGAGAAGGTATTGAATTTTACACGTTGAATTGCTTGATGCAGGGTAGGATTATGGATTATGTTTTTGCACAATTTTGATGTGTATATGTCGTGTGGTTTGTGCTGATGAACATAAATTTTGATACTTACTACTGAGCAGTTAATTAGCGAGTTTTGTACATTGTAGATGCTGTGAGTTTTTGATACAAGAATTTGGCTGGATCACGGAACTGGCGTAGGCTCTTAGCCCTTCTGGGATTCCTGGATAACCTCAGAGTTGTGTAAATTAATATCAATATCACATGCTTGCGCTTTTATTTTTGTGTATAGCAATTTGTCAACCTATAATCCTTCCTCCGGAAATGAGGGGGGGAAAGGAAATTAGAGAGGTGGAGTTTGGATATCACTGCTCCTTAACTGTTTCTTTCTTTTATTGATTGCAGTCCCCTACAATGTGGGCAGAGGAGGGATTTCGGGCGAATAGGAGATTTTACAATGAGAAAGAAAAAGAACAATCAACACACATAGCATTTAAGAGTTCTTCCCAGTAAACAGAGCAAGTTAACAAGGAGGGAGGGGATTTGACAGTGCTTACCTCTCCTAGCACAGTCACATAAGACACCCCACACAGCTCCACATTCTGGAGCTATATCCAGACCGTGATTGGTTTGCAGAGTTTGTTTTATCCCCTTCCCTTTGGTGCATCGTCCCACGTTTTCGTCACCTGCCCATTCCTCTACCTTCCTATGTTTTCTACCTTCTCTGCACCTTCCTGCCCTGGGAGCGCTGGGCCGTTGACGCCACCCTGGCCGAGATCGGACCCCCCCCTGGATGCCTGCACGAGGCCTCGCCAGCCACGGAGATCGCCGTCAGGTGGAGAACTCCCGACGGATCCCCTGGCAGTGAACCTCGTCAGCGCGTCTTCTGTGGCGCTGCATGCACACTCGTCCTCCGCTCCCACGGCGAGTCCCTTCGAGGTTGTTGTGTCTTGTGATTGTTGCTGGGGAGATGGGGAGAGTGTGGCCTGTCTCCCCTTGCCCCTTATATGTGTGTTTTTTGCAACGAGATTTACTGTAACCCGACTCTCGGGATTTTGTGACCAAGGTTCGCTACCGCTTGAAGGACCTTGCTGGGAGAAACTTTGAGGCTGAAGCTACTGGTTTATTTGTCTGTTAGTATTGGAGAAGTATCCCTGCTGAATGAGTAGGGAGTGTCGGATGTACCATGTTGTTGCACATGCTCCTATGTGCCAGGAGATCAGAAAACTTGTTCTGCAAGGAAACCTTAGTAACGACTCTTAACATATTTATCTCTGGTATTGGTTGTGTTCACGTATTGCGTGGTTAGGTCCTTTATGCTAGGAATGTCCCTCCTCTGTTCTTCTTTGAGTTGAATGGGGTGGTAGCATTTTAGGTTGGGTATAGATGTGAGGTGGAAATAGAGTGGGGGGAGTCCCAAGGTTTGGGGTTGTTTTGGATGGATTATATTTTCTTTTGGGAATGCGTTTTTTTTTTACCCGTGTAGGTAACTCAGATTTCTCTCGATAGGCACTTATTCCTGACTTTCATTTTCTCCCCCTTTCCTTTTCTTTCTGTCTTTCTTTCATTCTTCTGTATGGCCTTTTCCCACAGAGTGTGATTGGAAAAGTGTGATTGGTTTTCGTTGGTGCTTGTCCTTGTATAATAAAGTGTTGTCTGAATTGTTTATTTTTGCCTCTTTGTGTTTGTCCGTGAGTGTGTGGTGACTCGCAGATCCCTCCTTGCCTCTCCCCTGAACCCTGTCCTTTTTGACACCAGTCATTATTAGCATTACCCACACCCCCACATACAACTACCCACACATAACCACTAGCATCACAATCACCACCCATTAAAGTCGTCTATTTGGGTTAAAAAAAAAAACTTTATTTTCAAACTTTCATTTCTATATTTTTTTATTTCTTTTTTATTTTCTATTATTTCTGTTTTATTATTATTTCTTTATTTTTTTTTATTCATTATCTTATTTTTTAGACATATTTATTCATTTATTATTATTATTATTGTTGTTGTTGTTGTTGTTTGTATTTTTGCCCTACTAAGCACTTTTATTCATCCACCATGATCATTACCGTCATTAATATATCATACTTTTCTGCAAACCAAACTACAAACCCCACTGTTACACACACACACACACACACACACACACACACACACACACACACACACACACACACACACACACTCATTACTTCCTCTCCCATGATCCCCTTCTCGGTGGTCTCGTTTCCGTTCGGCGGCCATTTTCATCGTGCACGAATATGAGAAGATAAGTGGTTTCTCTTTCTTCGTATTCAGTGTCC
>JADBJO010000418.1:666365-673865 GCA_016801955.1 Conus betulinus | reverse complement strand
CACGCACGCACGCACGCACGCGCGCGCGCGCGCGCGCGCGCGCGCGTGTGTGTGTGTGTGTGTGTTTGAGAGAGAGAGAGAGAGAGAGAGAGAGAGAGAGAGAGAGAGAGAGAGAGAGAGAGAGCAAAAACGAAGAAGAGAATGCGCGGATAA
This sequence comes from Conus betulinus, assembly GCA_016801955.1. Lineage (NCBI taxonomy): Eukaryota > Metazoa > Mollusca > Gastropoda > Neogastropoda > Conidae > Conus > Conus betulinus. The sequence continues at coordinate 673,712 of JADBJO010000418.1, read as the reverse complement.
GAACACTCATACCTACAATTATATTTTTAATGTACTGTTATATGTACTTCATTCATTCCGGAAATGAGCTTTTGAACGTTTTTTTTTTTTTTTGCCGGTTGTGACTTGGCCACAGAGTGTGACGAGCAATTGAAAGTGATAGTATGTGTTTCAGTCATACCGTAAACATTCTAAAAAGAATGCAGAGTAGGTTATGCATTGTCTGCTGCCTCAAGGCAAGCAAGTCATGTGGATCCCAATAAAAAAAAAAGTTAACACAGGCACAACTTCATGAACATGTCACACACAAAACCAGAACACACGCATCGTCCACCACCACAACCGACAATTCTACACTAAAAGAGTTACATCATAACACGCGTGCATTCCAGCCGAACTAAATGTGTTTGATTTTGAGCTGCAAAGGAAGACATGGGGTAGGTCGAAAGTGCTTTAAGTAGATGAGCCAAAGAAACAAATATGATTTTGCAGTAAACACCATTCTTGTTCACTTTTTTTTTTATTTTCGACAAGCTGTAAAAAAAAAAAAAAATAGACATCGTCTACCACAACTGAGAGATGAGGAATAATAATTGGCTGCTGGAACTCTTTTTGAAATGAGTGTCTGAGCGAGCCAAAACGGGAAGAATGATCGGTTATAAGGCTGGTATTAACTGATGCTGGAGGGTCTGAGAACCAGGAGGAGTGTAAGGAAGCTAGTTGCCAAGTCTTCTGTGGCGCCCCAACGGTCTTCAAGACTCCGGTATAGGTGATAGGAGATCATTTGGGTATGAAGATGCGGGAGGGGAATAGGGGTCTGGTATTCAAGACATGTAGTCCTTAATGCGATTCAATATTGTATGGCTTTAACAAGGTGTGGGCAGCATGGAACAGTTTATTTGTCTATTGAGGCATCGGTTTGATAGTCTGCTTATTCTACAGTGGTTCCAGAACAGTAAATGAAAAAAGAAAGAAACGGAAAAACAATGACAAAATTACCGTTTGGTTACACTTCTTGTCTGAAAGAAAACGCACGTGACTGCAAAAGATCATGCAATTAACGAGTTGATAGGTTTGACACACAGGCAAGATGGAAGGTCTATTGTCCGTATAGTAATACGAACACGTACATTGAAGGAATACGTGATGAGAGATGCCCTCTGATATTTTACAGTAAAGTCGAAGGCGTGTAAACAAAATCATGTGAAATGACTGTCCTCCTCAGCCCAGCATGTGTAGTGCAGCGCGCGCGCGCGCGCGCGCGTGTGTGTGTGTGTGTGTGTGTGTGTGAGAAAGAGAGAGAGAGAGAGAGAGAGAGAGAGAGAGAGAGAGAGAGAGAAGAGAGAGAGTGCGCGTGCGCGTGTGTATGAGGACGATAATTGGAACTTTTATGTACAGGATTCTGACACCAACTCTCTCTCTCTCTCTCTCTCTCTCTCTCTCTCTCTCTCTCTCTCTCTCTGTGTGTGTGTGTGTGTGTGTGTGTGTGTGTGTGTGTGTGTGTGTGTGTGTGTGTGTGTGTGTACATGTCTTGAATACCAGAGACCCCTATTCCCGGGCTCCCCCGCATCTTCATACCCAAATGATCTCCTATATCACACACACACACACACACACACACATACACACACACACACACACACACACACACACACACACACACATACACACACACACACACACACACACACACACACACACACACCACACACACACGCTATCTTTAACAACAAATTTGGGGGGGGGGGGGAGATAATAGTTCACTGTCTACCTCAGCTAGCATATTTACATTTAGTGCACGCACGTGTGTGTGTGTGTGTGTGTGTGTGTGTGTGTGTGTGTGTGTGTGTGTGTGTGTGTGTGTGTGTGTGTTGTGTGTGTGTGTGTGTGTGCGTGCGTGCGTGCGTGCGTGCGTGCGCGCGTGCGTGTGTGTGTGTGTGTCTGTGTGCATCAGTATGTAGTGGAACTGTGTTATTTGAACGGGTTGCCATAGATTTACAACGCAAACCATACTGTCAGTGAGTTGTGATCATAATGGTAATGGTTCATGTGATCGAGATGAAATTTCAAATAGTGTTTGTGAGCAACAGGGATTAAAATCAAAATAATGAAGTCATCAGAGTCTGGCTGGTTGTGTGATGTAATTTTTTCCCCATTTACTTTAACAGTTTATATGTTAATTTTTTAATAATGGTACTCAACTTGTTTTGACATTGACATTGATACTTAAAAGGTGTTAAACCGATAAATATAACTCATTCACAGGGATAACGGATAAGATATACTACTAGCGTACGTGCTGATGTCTGCTCGGCCTTTATTCTGTTTCGGTTTCCACCCGGTGAGGACGAATAAAGCATCTAAGTATTGCATGACTGTCATGTGTGAAGGTAAATAATGTATTGTCATAGATGATTAGAGAGAAAGAGGAAAGTTCTAATTTTGTATTAAATATTTTGCATGTCACAAAGGTAAATCTGGCTAACATTTATGATAGGCTGAACAACCCTTAACGTTTAATAATTTGAACAAGCAGAAGAATTTGAAGCTGATTGGTTAGAAAGATGACAGTCATGGAATGCACGTATTCATATAAAAGTGTGTGAGTATGTGAATTCTACTGTAACGAGACACACGCTGGAAACTGACAATGTGCGTGAAGCTGCCCAAAGATGCATTTGTTGAATGCTGATGACGATTACAACTACAGGTAGTGTTTGCTATGCTGTATTATTTAGTTTAGTGTGTAGCAAACCCACTGGGCCTCGTTTGGCTCATTATCTGTCTTTCATTCTTTTCCAGATATTTGTTTGAGGAGACAGAAACCCTTGGGTAAATGACTTATCTTTCTCTTTATGTACTATCCTGGTAACATCACTTATTTCACTTGTTCCCTGAGTGAATCCCTGTACGACATGAGTCCATGACAGCGGTGACCCCTAGTTTGTATGCGTGAATGTGGGTCAGAACATACGCCCATGTTGTTACTTTAAAATAAGTAAAATTTAGTTCACCCACTCCATGGCAATGATGATGCTTAACATGTAAGAACCGATGGCATGGCAAACAGCCATTGTGACGTGAAATCTAGATATGTACTGGATCTCTCTAGCATTCGCTGTTGTATTATCCTAACTTGACATTCAAACAGCTCCCCATTGCTGTGAGTGAAGGACTTAACATTCACTCTTTCATGTCATCCCGTCTCTCTCCGTTCTTTCGCGCTCTTCACAGTGCCACCCTCTCTCCCACCACCTCCATCCCCACTTTTTTTCCATTTGAAATGCACTTTAAGTCCTTTCATACTGATTGAGACCTGCACTTGTTGTCTCCAGGCGTTTTAGATTTTAAAAGGAATTCAAAGTAAATCCACGAGAAAAAAGGGACAAACAAATTACGAGACACGACGGTTTCTACCTCATAGCGTCACGTCGTAATTTGTCCCTGTCATCTGGTGGATTTCCTTAAAAAAAAATAAAAGGAAAAATTCAGCAGAAAATCATTTATACCACAAACATATACAATGGAATCCCCAAAAAATTTAAAATTCTGGGACTCTGGTTTTCAAAAGAGATAACAAATTTAACCGAGATTAATGTAAAAGATAAATTTGCTGAAGTGAAGACTTTGTTTAAAATTTGGGCAAAAAGAACATGTACTCCTTTGGGTAGGGTTGCGGTACTCAAGTCTGATTCTTTCAAGATTAATCTTCTTATGGATTCTGCTCCCTAACCCACCGGAAAATGAGTTGAAACAACTGCAAAAAATGTGCTTCGAATTTGTGTGGGATGGCAAAACACACAAATAAGGCGACAATATTCAGTGCAAAATGTTGAGCAAGGAGGAATAGGAATACCTGACATACAAGCCTTTGTGTATGCACTAAAGTTCATGGTTGAGAAGGCTGCTTTCAGGAACTTCAAAATGGAAACACATACTCGAAACATTGTGCCCAGAAATATACTATATACGCTGTTGCAGGTCTAAAAAGTTTATAAAGAGTAAATGCAACAACTTCTGGAAAGATGCATTTTTAGCCTACGAAAAATTCACCACATAGATTTAGATAATGAAGAGGAAATTTTATCAGAACCTATTTTTCACAATGTGAAATTTAAAATCAAGAATAATGATTTTTGTATCACAACATGGACTGCCAAGAATGTGTTCCTAATAAAAGATATTGTTGGTAATAATGGAAGCTTTTTGAATTATGATGAATTTTGCCAAAAATGGAATTTGAGAGTAAATTACTTACACTATCAAATTTCCATTCAAACGATAAAAGAATATATTAGAAAAAGAAATATAACTGTTCAAAACAATGATAGTAGTCAGGATCCGAAAGCGATTAAAACGATAAGCAGCGTTAAAAAAAGGCTCAAACCATACTATGATATACTGGTTGGAAAAATAAAACACTGTCGATATTATCAAACCACTCATTAACTGGCAAGAAAGTTAAATTCTGTGTTAGACTGGCAAGTCGTTCTAAGATTGATTAGTAAAATAAAAGAAGTAAAATTAAAATGGTTCCAGATTAGAATTTGCTACAGAATATTGGTTACAAATAATATATTAAAGAAAATGGGCCTAGTCGTGAGCGATAAATGTAGTTTTTTGTAATGACGAATTAGATTCGATCTGCCACTATCTCTGGAACTGTGACTTGGCACACAAGTTTTGGATGGAATTAGAAATATCTATGAAAAGAAAATGTCATGTTTGTGAAAGATTATCCTTTAAACGTTCAATTAATTTTGTTTGGAACAGACGGAAAAACCAAAACGATGAAATTCTGTATATCATTATCTTATGGGCAAAATTCTTTATCTACAAATGTAGGATTAATAAAATTAGACCAACCGTGACAACTTTTTTATAGAGAACTCAAATACAACTATCGCACCGAAAAAATATAAGCATAGTTTGAAAATGCGCCATTCTGAGTTTGAAAAAAAAAAAGGTATTATATTCAGTGTTACTTAATGATTAAGTGTTCCTTGATGATACGTTTTTTTTCTTGACTCAATGCTATAGTGTGCCTGTTTTTGTCATAAAGGACTAGATAAACAACCCAGCCCTGAAAACATTACTTCTGCTACATGAAAAAAACAGGGCCCTTGGATGGAAACTATTACTCCATTCAAAACACTTTTACCTAACAGATGTTCTCTCTTTCACTGTTTTACTACTATATAATATGTGCCACGTAACAAAACATGAATGTTAGCCTTATTAGTATTACAGGACAATTGAAATGACGGGGATATAGGGTGGAGGTGGAAAATGAAAGAGAGGGAGTTTTTGACGTATCTACAGACATTGAAAAAATAAATGCGTGTGGGCGTGTGTGTGTGTGTGTGTGTGTGTGTGTGTGTGTGTGTGTGCGTGTGTGGTTCGGGGGGGGGGGGGGGGGGTACCTGAAAATGAAGGAAATCTTTTTTCCTACTACTATCTTTCTTTGTTCTTTTGTTACGATTTATGTTGTTTACCATTTCCCACTGAAAATGAACGTTGACATTCAATGTTTGTTTTTTCTTTTCACGCGAGTTGAATTGTGCGATGTTAAAGAAGGGAAGGGAAAAGGGGGAGGTACGGGGGTAGAGAAGAATAAAAGAGAAAACTAAAATTATGCTGATAAATTATTGAAAGGTTGGTGGATGTGTGTGGGAGGGGTGGTGCTCTGTAAGGGGTTTTCTCCCTGTTTTTCTTCCCTCAAACTTAATCATTTATGATTATGAGTTTGATATGTAATTGATACGTTTATGTGCTGTTGTCATATAACCTTTCTGCGCACTGTCCGCCTTCTTCGCGCCCCTGTCAGCTCTAACTTTATGTGATTAAAAATTACTCTTTTTTGAAAAAAAAAAAAATACGAGACACGACGGTTTCTGCCTCTTAGCGTCACGTCGTCATTTTCTTGTCCCTATTACCTGGCGGATTTCCTTCAACTTCCTTTAAATTGGTTTCAGTATCCGCCCGGAGTCATCTCATTTAGAAACTAAACCTTGTCATTTAGGTTTGTATTTTGTGTGAATGTTTTTGTTCTTGACCTGCCTGAAAAAGACCAATAGGTCGAGGCTCGTTACTTCCGTGTTTGTTGTTCTTTTGGAGTACTGCTATTTTAATATTCGTTTTTATGCAAATAGTTCTTTTCCATATTTATGTTCATCTTTTTTTTTCATTTGCAGACAATGCACTTTGAAAGTTATCTTATTGAAACTGTCTGCACCCCTTTGTTGTGTTTTCGTTCGTTTTGTGTATCCAAAGTAAATTCCCCGTCATTCTTTTTGAATCGGAAAACATAGTTTACAAATATCGTCTTTCATTTCGATCATTCACAACTTATTGCACATAGCAAGCTTGGTCTATATCGCTTTCTTCCATCTCCATTTACCGGCCTTGGCTAGGCTGTTTGGGAATCCATTTGAGTGTGATTCTTTCTATCTTATTGTGTTGAGAAGATCATAAAACTCTATTTTGCAGTCTATGTTAGATACATATTGAGGAATGGATACATATACCCGGATTGGTATATCTGCCTTTATGTTTTTTTTCCTCATGAGACACACCATTCAGGTTGGAAACCCTCCATATGAGGACAGCCACAACCACAACCATCTGTGTCCGCTGAAGAGTTCTTGACTTGGAGACGAAAGTCGGCTCTCTAGAGGAACTTACACAAGTGGTTCTGTTCAGAATACTGAACACAATAGTTCCTTTTGCTGAAACTAAATGACTTGGTTACTACACTTTAACATCTTCTGATTTATATCTCGTCCCTCCTCCATTACCCTTCCATACCCCCAATTCCTCCTCCCTCTCTGCTTTTGAAACCCCTGTTGAATCATTTTTCATAGTGACCAAGCACTTGTGTGCCTGCACGGTTTCCCTATTCTTCACGTCTTTTCATTGTTTACTTCTTTGTTCGTGTCTTGTCTGGAAAGAAAATGAAACACGAGACTCCTCACGTTAGTGTTTGTCATGGTCATCTGGCAGCTCACTACTTCAACATATATTTTCATGAAAATAATTCTTTTCATAAGACTTACTGCTTGCGGATTTAAGTCAGTTATAGCTGTTCCAAGCAGGATACCTTACTTGCATTATGGTTACTGTTACAGATGCGTTGGTGCGTGTGTCTGTTTGTCTGACTCACAAAAATTCGGATGCGTGTACGATTTTAAATTCACAAACACACCCACACATTCGAAACATGGACAGCCCAGGCAACAAGTCAACGTTTCTTTTTTATGCTGCCCGAGCTATCAATACACAAATATGCAAAGACACATCAATATACACATTATCAATAAAACAGAATACAAACACACGCCGTAACTTTAGGCGTACACACACAAGGCA
>JADBJO010000418.1:655000-663949 GCA_016801955.1 Conus betulinus | reverse complement strand
TCCAAAGTCTTTAATTTTGTGATATTCTTACCACCAGGGATTCAAAATCAGAATTCAACGGCATCCCAAGGCAGCCAGCAAGGGCAGAAAGTAAAAAGACAAAAAAGCGTTGTAAGAAAAAAACGTTGACGTTGACCTCCCCCCCCCCCCCCCCCCCCCCACCTCAAAATCATTGTGTAAAGAGTATGTAAGCAAGTCCAACACACTGGCCATTGTCAGTAAAAAAAAAAAAACTGCGATTAAAATAGCTTACCTATTCATTTACTCTCCTAAGCTCTTGTCGTAACTGCTCGACTCGTTTTGAATCTTTATGAGAGCTGATTAATGATTTGTCCTCTCATACTTGAGTTTTTTCTCCTCTTATTGGCTGATGGTGACACTGGTATTTCTCTTATGATCATGGTACATGAAATCGGCCCATGACATGTAAAACAACGCAAACGGGCAGAAGCACGAACACCAGTTCTTCTTGTCATGAACTCGCTGACATCGGGATACGTGACACTGGACAGGAATGGCAGCGACAACCGGTACGGTCGTTGGTGGAAGAAAATATACATGCCGGCCACACATGTACTTATGACCAGTTTGCATCTACGTCAGCGATGGGGAACTGTCAGTTTGTTCCGCTACACCAAAACGTATGATCGTTCTGCTGGATCCTTTACACGAAAACTCAAGAAGACTGAAGTGTGGCATTCGCATGAGAATGAGTGTGATTTTGCCCGTTTATACTATTTCAATGATACCAGATTCAGTATTCTAGTGTCCAGGAAAGATTTTAATGGAAACATAGGTAAGCTTCCATGCTTCAAAATGTTCTTTTCTTTTTTTCCTGAGGGGAAGGAACCTCAAAAGCTGTCAAGTGGGTTTTTGAACTGTTCAGTGGAAGACTATTCCAGCTTTCAGCACCACGTGACTTGTAACCTGAAGACAGAGTGTGACGATGGACGAGATGAAACAGAACACTGCCCCTTCAGCAGTGCTGACTGTCAGGGCCTGGTGGCGTTATGTGATCGATGTTACAACGTTGTTGGAAGCCTGCATGGATTTCAGGAAGACAAACCGTATGACAACAGGAGGGCTGAAGAGTATTGTAATTGTTGGGGGGCACATTAAGGTTTCCCAAATGTATGCACAAACCATACGTTGCACTGAACTACAAATCGAAAAGATACTGGGAGGTCTGCAGCCTCTTTGGCTGGTTTGAATTCCAATGGTCTGTCACTGCCAACGATGTACAGACATAGTGTGTTCAGTAAGGAGAAAAACTGTATTTCATCATAACTTTTATGTTCATGCTTATAATCGTGATGGAGAAGGTGTAGTGGGTTAGCAGACATACAACAGATGAGTGTTAGGTTCTCAAATGGGTTTTCAGATATGTTGAAAGTAATCGCCGGAGCAGTTTGTGAAATTCCCATCAAACAGTACAAAGATGAAATTTGATTATTCGAAAGAAATTCCTCCAGCCAACATTGAATTACCTTTGTCAGGGAAACAGTATTCCGTGAGGGTGTGGCAAAATGGTTACGTGGAACACAAATGTCTCTCACGTGGTTTGAGCCAAGGTAAACAGTGTCTTCAACACTTCACATACAAGCATTCCATTTCTGTACAAACATCCGACTTTGATGATGTGTTTAATTCCACTGATGACCGTGGCCCTGTATCTCCTACGTTTCTGTGCAGTTCCAGAGTCACGATGTTGTCATACACTCTGGTGTGTGACTTCACTGCTGACTGTCAGGATTCCAGCGATGAATTCTTTTGCAAGCATCCTGTGTGTGAAAATTCAGTCTTCACGTGTAGAAATGGCGAATGTGTACCATATGAGGATACTTGCGATCATATGTCGCATTGTCAAGATGAATCCGATGAAAGAAATTGTTCTATACCGTATATTATGAGTATATTCGTAGGAAACGTGTTCTACCTCCTGCGCTGATCAATTTTGATGGAATCTCGCAGTTCACAGCAAAACCAATGAAAATGAACGACTCCTGTCCTGACAGTCACTACCGTTGTCCCAGTCAGTTCAATGACTGTCTGCCCATCTACACACGATGCAATGGGATATATGATTGTATAGAACACCAGGACGAAGAGGGGTGTGAGGAGATGACATGCCCAGGACTTCTCCGCTGCAGGTTATCACATATATGTGTACACATTGACCACGTCTGTGATCGTTGGCCTCACTGTCCAACGCATGACGATGAGTTATGGTGCAGAGTAGCATGTCCTGTTGGCTGTCTCTGTCATGGATACACGTTCTTATGTCCTCTGCCTTTCAATGTCGAACCTTTTCCTCAGGTCCGCTCTTTGGATGCCTCCGGTTCGGGAATGACACCGTCTGATGTGGTTCGTAATTTCTACCTCATTCATCTTGTTCTTTCCAAGTGTTCTCTGTCTGAACTGCCTCTAATGAAATTATTGAATTTGAAGATTCTTGACCTCAGTGGGAACAAGCTGCATCGTGTTAACATGACTGTGTTTCTTGGCTTGGAAAACATACAGTCGTTGTCCCTGTCTAACAATCCTGTTACGGCACTCCTTGCTGATCATTCCTCTGCTGTCCCACAAACAACGCTGTCATCAATAGATCTGTCCCGTACACACTACTGACAGTGTTTGACTCCCATGCATTGGCAACTTTTTCTCGTTTGCAGAAACTGAATCTAAGTTTTACTTCTATCCATACTATCAGCCCTAATGGTTTCCAGCATATTCCACATTTGACTGAACTTTACATTCATCACAGTCCTTTAAGAACGTTTCCCATCCGATATCTTTAAAGATCTTTCCCATTATGCTTCATTTCATCTCTCAACTATAAACTATGCTGCAAAGACACACTTCCCAGATACTTTGATGCTTCATCTTGCTATGCCCCTAGAAACGAAATTTTCATCCTGTAAAGACCTGTTGCAGTTATGGACCTACCGTGGGTTTCTGTGGCTGATGACATGTCTGGCACTGTCTGGTAATATATTTTGTTCCTGTGCACGTTTATTTGCCAAAAGCATGACCTCTTCAAATGGATTCAGTGTGTTTGTCACCAGCTTGACACAATGGCTGACTTTCTGATGGGTGTTTTTACCTGACAATTATAGGGGTGGCTGATGAACGGTACCGTGGTCAATATCTCCATTATGATGACACATGGAAAAACAGCGTGAGTTGTAAGGTGGCTGTTTTCTGTCTCTGTTGTCCTGTGAAGTGTCAGCCCTGATCATCTGCTTGATCACGTTAGATCGTTTTGTGGTCATCTGCTTTCCATTCAGCACCTTACGATTTGGGAAACTGTCAGCAGCGATGGTTTGTCTGTTAGTCTGGCTGACTGGCTGGTTTCTAGCCTTGTTGCCTTTGCTTCCAGTGGCATCCCACTGGGAGTTCTACAGCCAAACAGGCATCTGTATTCCACTGCCAGTGACCAGGCAAGATTTTAAGGGTAAAGTCTATTCTTTCAGCATAGTGATAGTTCTTAATTTTGTTCTGTTTTTATATATTTCTGTGGGTCAGGTATTAATCTACTGGTCAATACAATACAATGCTTTCAAGACCAACTCTACAAAAGTGTCACATGATGTCATCATCGCTAGGCGATTGATTACTATCGCAGTGACTGATTTCATGTGTTGGTTTCCCATTGGGCTATGTGGAATTTGGGCACAGGCTGGTACAGCAATTTCCGGTTATGTGAATGTGGCTTTGGCAATATTTATATTACCTCTTAACTCTGCACTAAACCCTTTTATGTACACATTAAACACTTGGGTCGAGAAACAAAAGAAAATCCAAGAGCATAATCTTTTAATATTGTTGGAGGCTCAGGCTGAAATCACATCTGATAAACAAACATCGTGAGATATTGACTAAATCTGACGTTTCTTGGGTCGTTTTCTAAGTATATGAACAAAAAGCTTCCATTTGTGTGTGCTAAAAACTGGAATGCGGAAAGAGAGAGAGAGAGAGAGAGACAGACAGACAGACAGACAGACACAGAGATAGACAGACAGACAGACAGATAAACAGAAAGAGACAGATAGAGAGACAGCAACAGACAGAAACAAAGACAGACGAAAAGAGACATACAGACGGAGTGAGAGAGAAAGAGACAGGCAAACAGAGAGAGAGAGAGAGAGAGAGAAGAGAGAGAGAGACTTATGCCTTCATATTTAGGCCTTGGGATCTTCTGCAGAAGTCCAAGTGTCATGAACCAAAGCTGTGAGCTGTTGCGAGGTATCTGGGACAAGGCCTGATAGAAAGTGAAGATCATCTATCTCCATCGGCGCCTTTAACAGCCTCTTGACTGAAGTAGGTACTTTGTTCTTACTGAATGAAGGGGAAGAGTTGCCAAGCCGGGGGAGTCGAGTCCAACGATTTTTCCGAGATTTCGACCAACTCCTCTGCAGGCAAATTGTCTTCTCCAGATCCCCTTATAGAAAGTATATGAAAAACGCAAATCATTTTTTAAAAAGTAACTGAGAGAGAGAGAGGGGTGAAAAGACAGACAGACTGAGACAGAGATAGAAACAGATAGACAGACAGACAGAAGGTTAGTAGTGGTATTTATTGCCAAAGAAACTAATGTTCTCACATACATACACACATAGGCTAGGCTTTGCAGATGAAAATTATAGAAGTGGCCCACGTCGACTGCCTGCACGCTTGTGGCTGACAAGGCCAATGCCGGACAGACCGGTCACAGCGGCTGCAGGTAGTCTAGTCACGGTATGATGTCACAGTAACACGGCTCTTCATCTTGCGCCCATTGTCCTCAAGGGTGGCCTTGCAGGCGTTTTCGGTGGAGACAGCATTGTTAATGGTGTGACGCCAAGTGCTTTGATCTCCAGCCAGAGAGGACCACTGGCGATGGTCAACATGACTGGCACCGAGGATTTGTTTCAGTCTTTGTATTGCTTCTTCGGTGCCTGTCTGTGACAATGGCCAATGGAGACTTTGCCATACAGGGCGATTTTGGGCAGGAAATAATCCTCCATCCTGGCGGTGTGTCCTGCACAGTGTAACCGGGACTTCAGTGACATGGCCACGATGCTGGTGAGCCCCACAGTTCGTGGATTTCAATGTTGGTGATGAAGTCACTCACAAATGGAAGCGCTCCAGGAATCTCAGGTGATGACGATAGGTGATTGATAACTCGGCGACATACAGGAGGATGGTAAATACAATGGCTTTGTACACTCTGAATTTGGTGCTTTTTTCAGAAATGTGTTGTTCTACACTCATTTGTATAATCTATCAAAAGCACTGCTCGCATTTACCAGTCTCTTGTCGATTTCCTAGTCAATATTGGTGTCTGATGAGATGACGCACCCCAGGCAGGTGAAGTGACAGACTGTTTTCAGTTCAGGCTCTCCAGCCCTTCCTGAACTGCAGGCCGGTGGCGGACCTCCATCTTCTCCAAGCTGACTTCTAAACCAAAGAGCTGGGCAGCCTCTGGAAAGCAGAATGAGATGCGCTGCAAGGCTCTCTCTGTATGGGCAACAAGGGCAGCGTCGTCAGCAGCATGAGCATATCTCGGATCAGTTGCTCCTGGGTGTTCATGTGCGCCAGTAGTCGTCTGAGGTTGAATAGGCTGCCATCTTCGTCATCTAGGTCTTCAGTGGCGTGTTGAGCATTAGTGAATATGATAAAGAGAGTCAGTGCCAGGATGCACCTTATTTCACTCCGTTGATGATAGGGAACGGCTGTAAGAGGTTACTGTCGAATCTGGCTTGGCCACGCTGATCTTCATACACCTGGGATGACCATTCTGAGGAACTTTGGTGGAACGCTGAGTCGTTTCATGATTTGCCCCTTTCCTGGTAGTTGGAGCAGTAACCTACTGGTACTTGGAGAAGTCTGACTTTTCCTCATTGTTCTTGTACAGGGTGACGACGATGACAGCATCGTGGAGACGTTGTGGTAGTTTGCCCTGTTCCAAGCACCAGAAGGAGAGCTCATACAGTTTTGCATACAATGCTGGATCGACATGTTTCCAAATCTCTGGTGCAGTTCCATCGACTCTTTCAACCTCACCACTCTTCAGCTGCTCTATGGCTTCTGTGGTTTATTGATGATGAGCAACTTATCCAATTTTGCTCTTACTGGCTGTTGCAGAGAATTGCTGATCCTTGGACTGAGCTGATAGCACTGAAGGCAGCCAGGAAGTGCTCCCTCCATCAGCTTAGGTTTGACTCCTTGTCCATGAGAAGCATGTGGCTGTCTGAGCTACGCAGGGGACTCAGGACGTGATATGTAGGACTGCACACCGCCTTCAAGGCTTCGTAGATCCCCCCCCCCCCCCCCCCCCCCCCCCCCCCCCCCCCCCCAGGACATTGGTGTCTGCGTACTGCTGATTTTTAAGATTGATGCACCACCAGTCATTCTGGATCGTTCGAAGACTGCGCTGGAGGTTGCTGTGTACTTGATGGAAGGCAGCTTTCTCCTCAGGACAAGACGGCTGAGCCAAATGAGCCTGGTGAGTGGATCCTTCTTCGCCAGCAATTCTTGAATTTCCTTGCTGTTTTCGTCGAACCAGTCTTTGTTCTGCCTTGCAGTGAAGTCAAGGACTTCCCCAGAGGCCTGCAGAATATCAGTTCTCGGTTGTTTCCAAAGCGTTTCAGGAGATGGATCATTGGGTGTCCTGCTACTCAATCCTCGACTGTCGGCCTGTCTGGAAGTCAGCTGTCATTTCAGCTGACTGAAATCTTGAGCTTTTTCTTGGGGCTCCCACTTTTCTTTAGTTTCGGTTCGAAGTGGAGCTTGAGTTTGCAGCAAACGCGGCGATAGTCGGTGTGGCATTCTGCTCTTGGCATCACTTTGGTGAGCATGACGTCTTTTAGGTCTCCCTGGCGCACTACTATACATTCATACGGTGCCAATGCCTGGACCGAGGATGCGAAAGTTTATTCAGTATAGGCCCAGACCCTTCAGTGAAGGGGTACACATACAGAGAACACACAGAGAGAGAGAGAGAGAGAGAGAGAGAGAGAGAGAGAGAGAGAGAGAGAGAGAAGAGAGAGAGAGAGAGAGACAGAGACAGAGAAAGAGAGACAGAGACAGAAAGAGTTTCAAAGCAAACTTTAACAAACCCAGAGGAATATCATATACAAGTTACAAAGCATCGTTCACGATAGACAATACATTGTCAAAATCACAACAGCTGCATTTTCCAAAACCTGTTCAATCCAGCGGTATGAACATCAAATGATTGCAGATAGAGTTTCAGCTCGTCCAGGAGCATCATGCTTTACGACCAGAGTCAACTGTACCACGGGATAGCATTCCTTGAATCATGAAGCCATCGATATGGTAATACGTCACTGTTTGCAGCTTGTTTTCAAAGCCTGTCTTTTTTTCTGAACTCACCCATTGGTTCCACTGGGTCCATTGTTCATTGGTTCAATGTAGACTCATTTCTAACCAGCAATATTTTAACATTGGTTCTTGTAAAAGTATAGTATGAGAGTTCTGTATTTGGTAATGAGGGATCAGTGTAACTAGAAGTGTGTGTGTGTGTGTGTGTGTGTGTGTGTGTGTGTGTGTGTGTGTGTGTGTGTGTGTGTGTGTGTGAGTGCGTGTGTCTCTGTGTGTGAGTATGTAATGGAACTGTGTCATTTGAACGGGTTGCAGTAGATTTGCAACACAAACCATACTGTCAGTAAGTTGTGATCATAGTGGTAATGGTTCATGTGGTCGAGATGAACTTTCGGATAATGTTTTGAGCAACTGGGATTAACATAATTAAGTCATCCGAGTCTGGCTGGTTGCGTGATTTCATTTTGTCCCCATTTACAGTTTATAAGTAATTTCTTATAATAATGGTACTCAACTTGTTTTGATATTGATACTTTTGTTTTGTTTTGTTTTGTTTTGTTTTGTTTTATTTTATCCAAAGTAAATTTCCTGTCATTTTTTTTAAACCGAAAAGCATAGTTTACAAACATCGTCTTTCATTTTCGTTCATTAACAACGTATTTCACATAACGAGTTTAGTTTATATCACTTTCTTCCAACTCCATTTACTGTCCTTGGCTAGGCTGTTTGGGAATCCATTTGAGTGTGATTCTTTCCATTTCATTGTGTTGAGATCATAAAAAACTCTATTTTGCAGTCTATGTTAGATACATATTGAGGAATGGCTACATATACCAGGTTTGGTATATCTGCCTTCATGTTTTTTCCTCCTGAGAAACACTATTCAGGTTGGAAACCCTCCCTATGAGGACTGCCACAACCACAACCATCTGTGTCCGCTGAAGAGTTCTTGACTAGGAGGCTAAAGTCGGCTCTAGAGGAACTTAAACAATGGTTCTGTTCAAAATACGGAACGCAATAGTTCCTTTTGCTGAAAGTAATGACTCAATTACTACACTTTAACATCTGATTTATCTCTCGTCCCTCCTCCATTACCCCTCCATACCTCGACTTCCTCCTTCCTCTCTGCTTTTGAAACCCCTGTTGAATCATTTTTCATAGTGACCAAGGACTTGTGTGCCTGCACGGTTTCCCTATTCTTCATGTCTTACCATTGTTTGCTTCTTTGTTCGTGTCCTGTCTGGAAAGAAAATGAAACATCGAGACTTCTCACTTTAGTGATTGTCATGGTCATCTGGCTGCTCACTAGTTCAACTTTTCTTTTCATGAAAATAATTCTTTTCATGAGACTTACTGCTTGCGGATTTAAGACAGTTATAGCTATTCCAAGCAGGATACCTTATTTGCATTATGGCTACGAAGCATTCTTATCAATATAAAGACAACAGAAACAGATTGAAGTGAAATTGAAGCTCTGACTCCTCAACTATCAGCATCTGTTCCAGGAGTCATTCCGCTTTCTCTAACCTTTCCACCGAAAACCACCGTTCTCCTCTACATTCAACCACATCCGCTGCACCTCTCTCCCTCCTTGAAAAAACAGTTTCATAAGGTGTGTGATCC
>JADBJO010000418.1:640000-642500 GCA_016801955.1 Conus betulinus | reverse complement strand
AGAGAGAGAGAGAGAGAGAGAGAGAGAGAGAGAGAGAGAGGATTACAGAAACAGACACTTTGAGAGAGAGGATTTTAGAAAGACAGACACTTTGAGACAGACAGACACTCAGACAGACAGACGCTGAGAAGACTAAAAAAAAAAAAAAAAGACAGACAGACACTTTGGGGCTTCGACATGGAAACCAGCTACGTTCAACCGTTTATTAGTTTATCTCCTCCTTCGTCTTTCTACCTCAGAGTTAGACCACTACGAGAGAGAGAGATACTGTTGCTTATAGCCCAGCCGACCGCAAAGGACCATATCAGGCCTGTCACCGCGTTCAGCTCAACTCACAAGTCATTCAAAAAAAAAAAAAAAAAAAAGAACTCATCCACACAGCCCTCAAAAGTTACTTCGAAGCTAGGTTTTGAGTCAGTAGACACATAAAGTTAAAAATGTTTTCCATTCCCTTCTTCACTTTAGTAGAGTTGATGCCACACCGTATGATCGATATCTTATAAAAGACATTTCTGGGAATTCCAGCTTTGGGGGGCCAAATGGGACTCTCTGGTGTTTGCATGCTTTGAATGTCTTAAGAACATGCAGTTGACATAGGTGTAATTATAGAACCCGTGTCAATAGGGAAGGTATGGCTGGCTGCCCCTGGTCAGATTCTGTAGAGAAAGAAAAAAACACTGATTGATGAGCTAAAAAAAAAAAAAAAGTGGACGCAGATAGAAAAAAAAAGGTGAGTGGTGACATACTTTCACACAGAGAAATGTATATCGTGCCTTTATACCTTTCTTTGAGAGAGAGAGAGAGAGAGAGAGAGAGAGAGAGAGAGAGAGAGAGAGAGAGAGAGAGAGAGAGAGAGAGAGAGAGAGAGGGGGGGGGGGGGGGGTGAGTTTCTTGTTATGGCAAAATGACATGGAAGACACAGACGGATAACAAACTTTCCAGATCCGTCCAAACCTAAGAGTTACTCCCATCTACCTCTGGTGGTCGCAAAGAAGAAACGGTTTTATGCCGGCTCCGCACTGGCCATTCGTCGTTTTTAACTCATTCGTTTCTTTTAAAGAGCGAAGAAGTTCCATGGAGCGTTCCATGTCATGTACCACTCACAATGAAACATGTTCTTTTAGAGTGTTTGGACCTTCATGACGTGAGACATAAACATTTTACAGCAGACTCCATGAAAACCTTGTTCAGAGATGGTCCGCCTGATGTGATCTTTGAATTTCTGAGGGAGACGAACATTTTTTTTCACCTGAGATTTGACAGTAGAAAGATTTTTAACAAACTTTCGGGTGTGTTCTTAGAAGATTTGTTTTCAAAGGGTTGTGTGAATGGATGACTTTAGGGTTGACTTCAGCCTGCTAGAGAGTGAAAGAGAGAGAGAGAGAGAGAGAGAGAGAGAGAGAGAGAGAGAGAGAGAGAGAGAGAGAGACAGACAGACAGACAGACAGACACAGACAGACAGACAAACAGAGATGCTTATGTTGCTTATAGCCCAGCCGACTGCAAAAGGCCATATCAGGGCTGTCACGGCCTTTTGCAGTCGGCTTGGCTATAAGCAACATTACCTTACCTTTCTTTCTCTACCCCCACTCTCTCTCTCTCTCTCTCTCTCTCTCTCCCTCCTTCTCTCTCTCTCTCCTCTCTCTCTCTCTCCTTCTCTCTCTCTCTCTCTCTCTCTCTCTCTCTCTCTCTCTCTCTCTCTCTCTCTCTCTCTCTCTCTCTCTCTCTCATGGAAAACGCAGTGCGCAGTGGTGACTGAACGCGCCCCAGCCGACGACATCTGCCCACAGTTGCTGGTGTAGCAGGGCAGAATCCGCCAGAGTAGCAGAACGGGTGGGCACAAAACGCCAGGTCAGTGCAGACAGCACAAACTGACAACACTACCAAAATGGAAGGCCCCAACCAGCTGTTGCTAGGCTCTTGTTGTCGTTTCCAAGCGTCTGGCGTCAAAGTGGGCGCGCGCGCGCGCGCGCGCGCACGCACACGCGCGCGCACCCGCTGCGGATGTTGCTGTGGGAGAGACAGAGAGTGAGAACAGAGAGACAGAGAGAGACAGACAAAGACAGAGACAGACAGACAGAGAGAGAGAGAGACAGAGACAGAGACACGCACGCACACATAGACGGAGACAGAGACGACAGAGAGAGAGAGAGAGAGACACACACACACACACACACACACACACACACACACACACACTGAGTGAGAGAGAGAGAGAGAGAGAGGGGGGGGGGGGGCGGAGTCAGAGAGGCAGAAAGGCAGAGAGAGATAGAGACAGAGAGACGCAGAGTGAGCGCGCGAGAGAGAGACAGAGACAGAGAGAGAGAGAGTGCGGAGGAAGAGAAAGAGAAAGACGGAGGGGGGTGGGGGGGGGAGGGGGGTGGGATGGAAGGGAAGGGGGAACGGGAGAGAGAGAGAGAGAGAGTGGGCCTGAGAGAAACGCTGAGCACGTGCAAGTCTTTTCTACACAAGCCGGCACCTCAAGGCGAGCATGATGCTG
>JADBJO010000418.1:625000-630000 GCA_016801955.1 Conus betulinus | reverse complement strand
GATAAACAATACTCGAGACAACGAAAATGAGAACTAGCGATCATTTATCTTTGTCAAATTCGGCGCTAGATGGGCGTTGATTCAAGTAAGAAAGCATGCGGAAGCATCTGCTGCTGCATTTAAATATATCCGACTTGATGCCAATCGTGTTTTACTTTAAAACAAACACACAAACAAACAATCCAAAAAAGAAAATACACGCGTTATGCAGCGCTAATAAACATGGTAGACAAATGGCTTTGAAATAAGAATAGCAATAATTACTCTAGAGTTGTCTCTGTGGACATTACGAAGGCTATTCCCTTTTCTTTGTTTTTAATTGATGAAAAAACTGCAAAATATGTAATGAGAATAGCCTTTGCTTTTAATTGATGAAAAACTGCAAAAATATGTAATGGTACTCTTCAGTTTGGGGGATCATATTTGTCAAACAAGCAGCGCTGGTCACTGTCAACCTGATCTTCTTCCAATGTACCCGGATGTTCCACAAGGCCAAGTCCTCAGCTCTATACTGTTTTTCATTGCTTATAAACAATAAACCTTTCTTCATAATACATACATTATGCTGATGACAATTAATGTCATTCTCATCACCACTCTTTGGGGATTCTGTCTGTTGAGATACAAGAAAGTTTCGATCAACTCTGGACTTCGTCATGTGTACTTTAAGCCAACTAATACCAAATGTAAGCGCTTGCAAACAAGACACAAACGGCAAAAAATGTCCCTACTTCATTTCGTATTTACATATCAGTGAAGGAGTGGAGGAAGTAAAATCTTACAAAATTCTAAGGATAATAATTGATAATAATTAAACATAGTCTGGCCGTATTGTCATATACTTTTTTTTTTATTAAAATTCTTTTTTCTTAAACCCAGAAAATTCTAGTTGCAATGTGAAAAACTGAAGAATTCTAGTTGCACATACGCGCACACACACAAACACACACACATACACGCGCGTGTGCACGCGCATGCACACACAAGCAAGCACGCGCGCGCACACACACACACACACACACACACACACACACACACACAACACCACCACACCACACACACACACACACACACACACACACACACACACACACACGCACACACACACACACACACTCGCACACACACGCAGATACACACATATATACATACAGACACGCGCGCCCGCGCGTGCGCGCGCGCACACACACACACACACACACACACACACACACACACACACACACACACACACACACACACACACACACACACACGTACGCACACACACACACACGCACACACACACACACACACACTCACACACACACTCACACACACTCTCACACTCTCTCTCTCTCTCTCTCTCTCTCTCTCTCTCTCTCTCTCTCTCTCTCTCTCTCTCTCTCTCTCTCTCTCTCTCTCTCTGTCCGTCTTTCAGTCTCTCTGTCTCTCTCTTTTCACTGACAGACGGAGAGACAGACACGTAGACACAGACACAGTTGATTCAACGCCTATCTTGCGCTGAAGATATTGAAGTTAAGTGATTGCTCGTTCATTTTCGTTGTAACAGTTGTTGTTTTTTTTTTTTTTTTGTTTTTGTTTTTTTTGTTTTTTTGTCTTGCCTGAAGAAGACCTAAGAGGTCGAAACGAGTCGTGTTTAGTCTTGTGATACGTTTGTCCACGTTTTTTTGGGCGGTTCGATAACATTTATTGAAGTTTCCCAGAAAATTCGTTTTCTGCACGCATTTATTCAGTAATCAATTCTGCTTCCGCATTATGGGACACTGCAAGTGCAAGTATATGAAACTTCTCGGTAGATGACTCAAACGTTCCATTAAGTGAGTTCTTCTGAAATCACCTCTTCAACTAATGGCGCTTCTAGAACAGTTGATAGACTACATTTTAGGTTACAACTGGGACATAATAGAGCGGTGATGATGCATAGAATCATCTGTGGAAATGCGTCCCCTTCTTTCATTAAAATCATTTCTTGACAGACTTGAACAGAAATTCACTGAGATAAACAGAATCCCTACTCTGATTAGACTTAGTCACGTTTTGTGTCATGCACAGCGTCGGAGCACACTGAGATCTATATACCTATATACCTATATACAGTCAGTTGGGTTTAGACAAGGTGTAGTTCTAGACTCTTCTCAATAGGTGGACCTTCTACTTCCCCAACCCCCCACCCCCAACACACACTCTGTTTCACCAACAGATACGTATTAACATTTTCTCGCGCTAGCTTACACGCGTGGGTCAATATTTGGGTGTGTGAGTACGCCCGCGCATGCGTGGGAAGAAAGACGGCTGCATGCCAATGTGACTAAGTGCCAGTGTGACCAAGCGTAGTTGTGACAAAATGTCGTTGTGACCACGTGTCGTTGTGACCAAGTACCATTATTGTTCCTTCATCCCGGTTTGCCTCTTTTAAATATTTTACAGCTATTTAGAGTCTCTTGAGTACCTGTGTACCTTAGCTTGTGCAATGCAAATGACTAGTGGTCAGTACCACTGACCACTGATCATTAGGACGTAAATCGGAGATTTTAACTATATTCAACAGCTAATTAGTGTTTCCCGAGTGCTTGTGCACCTTGTACAATGTAGATTACTTGTGGTCAGTGCCACTGACTACTGGTCATTATAACGTAAATCGGAGATTTTAACTATTTCACAGCTAATTATAGTCTCCCCGAGTACCTGTGTACCTTGTACAATGCAGACGACTAGTGGTCAGTGCCACTGACCACTGGTCACTATGACGAAAATGAGATATTTCGACTATTTTACAGTTAATCAGTGTCTCATGAATGTTTGCATACCTTGTGCAATGCAGACAACCAGTAGTTAGTGTCACTAACCATTGGTCACTTTAATGTATATCAGAGATTTTAACCATTTTTACAGCTAATTAGTGTCTCCTGGGTGCCTGTGTACCTTGTACAATGTAGATGACTGGGGGGGGGGGGGGGGGGGGGTCAGCTCCAAACCGGGGGGGGGGGGGGGGGTGTAAGTTCCAGCTAGTCCAGGAATGACCCCGGGGGTAAAAGCAGGCTAGCCCAGACTTACCCCGGGGTAAGTTCCAGAGGGGGGGGGGGGGGGGGTAAGAAGAGGGCTGTTACACCGGCTTATCATCAGTCATAGTCATTAGCCTTACATGGAACGACTTGAAACTTAAAGTCAGAGGTGTAAGGTCAAGGTCGCAATGGCACGCGGTTTTCAAATGTGCCACCCTGCGAAGGACGCTCTTATTTCCATGTTTTTAAATGATTTTGCTGTTCTCGAATGCCTCCAGCGAGTTTTTGTTTTCAAATATCATATGAGTCTTGAAGATCTTGTCTTTCCTGATACTTTGAGTGGCATGGTCGGTGTATTTGAGCCGGAACTGAACACAGTTCCTTGCACTAAAGGACGATTGTTGAGTTAAGGACATAACGTTTCCCTAAATTGCGCTGACAACCCCCAACCCTACCTCTCCCCTCCCCCACCCCCCCCCCCCCCCCCCCCCCCCCCCCTCCAGCATATACTTTTATGTGTGTTTTAATCTCATCCACATTGCTGTCATACACCAGCATTTTGCTGTGCTTTTCTTTCGGTTAAGATTTCCTGCCCCCCCCCCTCCCCCCCCCCCCCCCCCCCCCCCACACACACACACAACACACACCTCCCTCCCTTTAAATCCATCCAACCTCAGCTCTCTTTCTGACTTTCTCTCTGTCTCTCTTTCTCTCTCTCTCTCTGTCTCTGTCTCTCTCTCTCTCTCTCGCTCTCTCTCTCTGTCTCTCGCTCTCTCTCGCGATATATCTCTCTCACTCTGTCTCTCTATCTGTCTCTGTCTCTCTCTGTCTCTGTCTCTGTCTCTCTCTCTCTCTGTCTCTGTCTATCGCTCTCTCCTCTCTCGCTATATATATCTCTCTCGCTCTGTCTCGCTCTGTCTCTCTCTCTCTCTCTCTCTCTCTCTCTCTCTCTCTCTCTCTCTGTGTGTGTGTGTGTGTGTGTGTGTGTGTGTGTGAAGTGTGATCACTTCTACATTTCTTTCCTTTACACCACCATTTTCTCTAAAACAGACAACTGGGGTCAATTGTCAAGTGCATTCTTTACGTCTCTTATTTGTAACGTGTAAAGATCACTTTTTTTTTTTTTCGAAAAGTCAATGGTGTCTACGGTACTGTAAATCACAGAAGTATTACTCTATCTTCTGATTTTGCGTTTATTCGAATATTGGCAACACTCCTCATTTGATTAAGAAAGAAAGAAGGAAGGAAGGAAGAAGGAAGGAAGGAAAGGAAAAAAAAAAAAAAGAAAGAAAGAAAGAAAAAGAATAAGAAAGAAAGAAAAGAAAAAGAAAAGAAAGAACAGGAAACTGTACTTCCTGTATACAGTTTCGCTCCATGGAAATCCTGTTTGATGATCAGTTGCCCCCCCCCCCCCCCCCCCCCCCCCCCCCCCGCCCCAACCCCCCAACCCCCCACTCCCCTTTTCCAAAGTCCCAGTACCTGGTCATGCACGCACGGAAAGCAAAGGAAGGAGACAAGGTGTGATTGTCGCCCTTGACTCTGTGTCGTCTCTCTCTCTCTCTCTCTCTCTCTCTCTCTCTCTCTCTCTCTCTCCTTTTTGGCCTTTCCGCTGCCAAGTAATGTGATTAGCTTTCCCCCTCTGTCTTCTATTCTTCATGCTCAGGGAAAAGTCACCTCGCCCTCCAACGCCTACGCAGTCTTGGCCAAACAAACAACAACTGGATGGGTGGCGGACAGAAGATGTTGCAGTGTCGAGATACTAGCCACGACGGAGCTGGGTTGGCCAGTTGCTGCGACTGTTTTGAAGTGTCCTGCAGTGCGCTGTTTGCCTTGGCAGCAAGTGCTCGTTATATGCATGTGTAGCTAGCTAGTTTTGCTGGAGATACGTGGTCGTGAAATCGTGTGTGGATGAGGGTATGTGTGGGTGCGCGCGCGTGCGCACGTGCGCGCGTGCACGCGTGCGCACCTGTGTGTGTGTGTGTGTGTGTGTGTGTG
>JADBJO010000418.1:605000-620000 GCA_016801955.1 Conus betulinus | reverse complement strand
CTTTTTAATGATAACTGTTGCCCTTTCCTGTAAAAAGAAGTCATCACTGCGAGAAAAAAGATCATGTTTAAACGAAAACGGTTTCTTTTTTCTCTGCTTTTGACGCTGTTAAGGTATGAGATAAGGAGGAGTGCCGACAATAAGACCTCTGCAAACCGTTAACAGTGAAAGCGTTTCATTGTGGCTGTTACTACTGGATTTTTTTTTTGATTTTTTTTTTTTCATTTCTGCGCCTTTGCAAAAACGGTCTCTGAATGAAAGAAAATCTGAAATGAGGCAGGGAACAGCAAACAGTAATTAAAGAACAAGTAGGGTAACTCTTGTTTCCTTGATGAAATAGATACAGGCCCATAACTCCAAACGAGTGCTGCTTACGATACCCAATCGCCCAGTAGATGCGACAACACGGAGTCCACAGAGCAAACAAGGAGACATGCCCAACAGGGATGTTCCATGCTTGCCTATAACAGGATGTTCCAAGCTTGCCCATAACAGGATGTAAACAGGATGTTCCAAGCTTGCCCATAACAGGATGTAACAGGATGTTCCAAGCTTGCCCATAACAGGATGTAACAGGATGTTCCAAGCTTGCCCATAACAGGATGTAACAGGATGTTCCAAGCTTGCCCATAACAGGATGATTGTAACAGGATGTTCCAAGCCTGCCCATAACAGGATGATCCAAGCTTGCCTATTTCTGCTAGACGGTTGGGTGCCGTAAGGATCATTCGTTTAGAGTTACGGGTGTCGATTTATTTCATCAAGGTAGCAGGATTAGCATACTTGTTCTCTAACTACGGTCTCTGTAAGGCAAACAGTTTCACGGAATAGCACTAGCGCGCATGATTATGGTTCACAGTTGCCTAATGTCTTGATTAACAGATATTGTAGGAAAACAAGTAAATATGAAGCAGCAATGTCAACAATAATTACTGTGTTAACGTGGAGAGAGCCGTATCACTGTTTTTTTTTTACACGAATAACATGGTTTTTGAAGGCCTTTGATGGTAGTATGTTTCCACACGTGTGTTATTGTCTTATTGAGCAGCTTGTCCAAATTTGAAAGAATGGCTGGGTAAACGCTGGCCAGCGCTGTGCTGTGTGTAGTAGTTCAATCTCTCTCTCTCTCTCTCTCTCTCTCTCTCTCTTTCTCATGTTAAACAGAATAGACATGTAAGAGTAAACGGGTGATTGAAGAGTAGTAGTGAGAACAACGCAGTGCCTTTGGTTTTAGTTTTGTCGTAAATTTTAATAATTTTCAGCAGTGCAGAAGAGGAGTATTGACGGCATGTATGAAAATAGCTATATTAATGGCTCTGGAAAAAAAAACATGTTTGGCACCAGAAGGAGTTCTACCATGTCCTTTTTAGCTTGTAGAAGGCAAGAAAGAGTCTGGCAGGAGGCGTTGTGGGCCAAAATAAAGAAATGTGACATCGGGCAGAAGCTTGCTGAAAAAGATACACCCGAAGGTACGATTAGGACCCAGAGGAGCATGTCCTCATCTGCCGAACAAACCAGCTGGGAGCAATCCTGCGCCACCCTTGGAAGCCTGCCTTGTGTTCACATAGGGTGCAGGCACGTACAGGGCATTCCATTCACACTTGAAGGGACATAATTGCTCCCTGGCAGATGCCATTGTGTAATGGCCACCGGATATGACACAACAGAACCTCCACAAGAGCGTTGCCATAAGTGAACCAGCCCACATTTCATGACTGCAGAGCCCACCGGCAAAAAAACGCCACCGTCAACCAACTGCTGTGTGCATCCCGTAGCCTTGCTCGTTGCTGTTCCGCTGACAGGTGATGGCAGTACAACTCCAGATACGGCCAAGCTTTCGCCATGAGGTCTTACGTGCTTTCAATGAACACCACCCAACAACTGTGCTTCAAAGCCACTAGTGCTGTGCTCACATAATGGTTCCGTGCTTCCATTGGAGTTCTCCAAGGCTGCCTTCCATCTCCTTCACCTTTCAACGTATTCCTGGAATGCACCATGACTGAAGCACTTTTCAAATCATGTCAGCACAGTCAGCATCGAATGAAGAACCATCACATCATTCTATTTGCAGATGACATTGATGGTCTGGCAGGCAGTGAACGAGAACTTGGCAAGTTTGTTGAACGATTGGATGAAACATCAACAAGATGTGGCACGGACATCAGCACCGAGGAGAGCAAGTTGATGGCCAGCACAACACCACCATCCACACTGACACAGCTGTCCACAATCACAAGATAGAATCTGTTCCGAAGTTCATTTACCTGGGATCCGTCATTGGCAGTAAAGGATCCAAACCAGAAAGCTTCTTCTCAAGGACAGCAAAAACAACCACAGCACTGTCCAGACTAACTAACACCTGTGTGGAAGGACAAGAAGATCGCCATGAAACGGAAGATCAGACTGTTTGCGTGTAATAATCATATATTCTGCCTTCCTGTACGCGTGCCAGAGAGACATAGACCCTCGCAGCGGATCGGCTGAGAAGATTCCAAGCCATGGAATCGGAATGTGACCGCAAGTTTCTGAACACCAGACTCTACCCATCATCAGGCAGTACACTGGACCATAGGAATCTGCTGTCATCAATTAGGAAATGAAGAGCACGCTGGCGTAACCATATGAAAACAAGATCCAGTGGTCTTGCTGAAACAGTCCTCCAGGAACTGAAAGAGCGAAGAGACATGGGCAGATAGAAATGAAAGAGGACGATGGACTGGCAACATTGCCGACTGGACAGGGAGAATATCTGCAGATACCTAGGCTCCGGCACACAACAGACAGAACTAGAGGAACCTGGTGAACTGTTCTTCAGTGTGGTGTCCAAATGAATCCTCTAGGAGTGAAAGAAGAAGAGGAAAAGAAGAAGAAGAAGAAGAAGAAAGAAAGAAAGAAAGAAAGAAAGAAAGAGAGAAGAAGAAGAGAGAGGAGGAGGAGACGAGAAGGAGGAGGAGGAGGTGGAGATGGAGAAGAAGAAGCATTATTTCATCTCCCACCCACATCTCTCTCTCTCTCTCTCTCTCTCTCTCTCTCTCTCTCTCTCTCTCTCTCTCTCTCTCTCTCTCTCACACACACACACACACACACACACACACACACACACACACACACACACACACACACACACACACACACACACACACGCACGCACGCACACACGCACGCACGCACACACACACACACAATGCCAACGGAATTACAGAGTACAGTGAGTGAGCCTGATTAACACGTTCACACCGATGTGCACAGGATTACCTTAGCACGTTTGACCTTCAGTTCTACGCGTGGAAATAGCTGTGCCATATTTGACCTTTAGCTTTATCTCCTGTATTTTCTCTCCTTGGACCTTTATTCACGAGATTATTGTGTATTTTTTATATAGCGCCTTATCTTCCTGGGCGGAATGAAAGTGCCCAGTTGTAATGTAATGTACGGTGTTTTATTTTTCATCTTCATGCGCAGAATGTGTTTAGCTTGTTTTTTGCCTTGAAATTTACTTTAATGCACAGAAAAAAGTGCCTTGCTTTCACCTTTAACCGCATCTTCATACACAGGAATACAGTGCCTTTTTTTAAAACCTTAAACTTCGTTTCCATACACAGAATACAGTGCCTTGTTTTACCTTTTAACTTCATGTTTATGTAAAGAATTATAGTGCCTTATTTTACCTTGAACTTTATCTTTATGCGCAGAATATAGTGCCTTCTTTTACCTTATACTTCATCTTCAAACACAGAATATACTGCCTTGTTTTACCTTTAACTTTTTCTTTATGTACAGAACATAGAGCCTTGCTTTACCTTTAACTTCATCTTTATGTTCAGAGTATAGTGCCTTGTTTTACCTTTAACTTTATTTTCATGTACAGACTGTAGTGCTTATTTTACCTTTAACTTCATCTTCATGGGCAGAATAAAGTGCTTTGTTTACCTTTTACTTCATCTTCATGCGCAGGATAAAGTGCTTTGTTTTACGTTTAACGTCATCTTCGTGCACAGAATACAATGCATGGTGGACCTTCCAGAATGGGAGAACCAACAGGCGATCATCAGGAAGAGTGGCATGAGACCAGATATTGTTCTCCACTCAGGTTCATCAAAACAGTTGATTCTGATCGAACTCACTGTGACATACGAAAGCAGAATGGGGCACGCGCACCTCTACAAGACTGAGAAGTATGCCAGTCTAGCAAGCAGTTTGAGGGAATCCGGCTACCAGGCCCGGATCATCACAACAGAAGCTGGAGCAAGGGATTACCGGCTCGTCAGCCTATGGCCTCATGAAACAGCTCAGGATTTCAGGTAAGAAGAGGACCAGAGCCCTGAAGGCGATGGCAGAAGCAGCCGAAAAGAGTTCCAGCTGGATCTGGTCGAGGAGGAACAACAGTGAACTTCATGAGGCTTACATTTCCGAACTTAGAACAGGTGTCCCGTTAGCAGCGGGGCAAGACATCCGTCTGAAAAGGCGCGCCTTGAGACGCCCACCCATCCAAAAAGTTGTGGGTTTAAATCCCGACAGCGCCAGGGAAAGAAGATTGGCAGTAGACGGGATTCTGAGCCATATTCTGGATGTGGCCCTGGCCCCTTTGGAGTGTAAGGAGTTCAGGGCCGAAACACTTGTCTGAGGGAGTTTCTTCTTTGAAGACTTGCTGTCAATCTCTCCCTAGAGTTTCCTCCCACTAATGCCCTTTTTAAATCTAAACGTCACCTTTATGTACAGAATATATGGTCCTTTGTTTTTTTCCAGTTTCTTCACTTCCATGCACCGATTACAATGCCTTGTTTCACTTTCAGCTTCACCTTTATGCCGTGAATATTGTACCTTGTTTTACCTCACTTTCATGCACAGAGATACAGAGCATTGTTTTACGTTTCACTTCACGTCAGTGCATAAAATTACAGTGCACTGTTTGACTTTTTTCTTCATCTTCATGCACAGAATCATCTGCATTGTTTCAGCTTTAGCTTCACCTTCATCCATAAACTTATAGAGCATTGTTTACCTTCATTTTTTCATCTTCATGCACACAAATTACGGTGCGTTGTTTCACCTTTAATTTCACCTTCATCCACAAACTTCTACAGCATTGTTTTACCTTCATTTTCATCTTCATGCACAAAATTATGGTGCGTTGTTTCACCTTTAATTTTCACCTTCATGCATAAACTTGTGGAGTGTTGTTTTACCTGTAACTTCATCTTCATACACAGAATTAAAGTGCGTTGTGTGTTACCTTAAACTTCACCGTCATGCACAGAATTATAGTGCCTTGTTTTTTTACCTTTACCTTAATCTTCATGTATATAATACCGTGCCCTGCGTTTTTGCTTTTTAACTTCATTTCATACACAGAATACAGTGCCGTGTTTTACATGTTGCTTCATCTTCATACACAAAATATAGTACCTTGCTTTACCTTTAACTCCACTTCTTACACAAATTTAGTGCCTTGAGTTACATGTTGCTTCATCTTCATACACAGAATATTGAGCCTAGTTTCAGCTGTAATTTCTAATCGTCATACACATAACTTAAAGCTTCGTTTTACCTGTAATTTCATCATCATACACAGGATTTGATGCCTTGTTTTATCTGTAACTTCATCTTCATGCACAAAATAGACTGCTTTGTTTTACTTTCACCTTCATCCATAAACTTATAGAGCATTGTTTTACCTTTATTTTCATCTTCATGCACAGAATTTAGTGCCTTAGTTTTAACTTCATCCATAAAACTTATAGAGCATTGTTTTACCTTTATTTTCATCTTCATGCGCAGAATATAGCCCCTTGGTGTTACTTTTAACTTCAAGCACAGATTGTTATGGCTTGTTTTAACTTCATATTCCTGAAAACACTATCGTGCATTCTTCAGCCTCGGATCCAACTTTCTTCTCATGATTCAATACCTTGTTGTTGTTGTTTTTTAAACCAGCATCTTTGAATTTGAAGAAATGTACCGTCACGGTTTACATTTATCTTTTGATGATTAGTAACATGGAATTTAGAATGTCTTGTTATTATCCTGTAGCGTTCGGAATGGAATCATATCGACTTGCTTTGCCTTTAGCTTTGTGATGGGATTATAGTGCCTTACTTTATTCCAGGCTTTGACTTTAGCTGTGTGATGGGATTATAGTGCCTTACTTTATTCCAGTCTTTGACTTTAGCTTTATGATGGGATTGTAGTGCCTTACTTTATTCCAGGGTTTTTTACTTTCTGCACAGACTCACAGTGCTTAGGGGTTTTTTTTTAACATGAGCTTTATAAATGTGACAGAGGCGCTTCGTTTTCACCGTAGTTTTATGTAAAAGGAATGCAATGCCGTCTTAGGCCTTTAATCCTGGAATTACAGTGCCTTGGTCTACCTTCAAACCTTAGTTGTTTTTTTTAACATGAGCTTTATAAACGTGACAGAAGCGCTTCGTTTTCGCTTTAGTTTTATACATAAGGAATGCAAACAGTGCTTTGGTCTACCTTCATTCTCAAAATTGTACTGTCTATAATTACTGTAGATTTGTCTTCATCAAATCTTTATGAAATGTATGTATTATGATGTCATAACGAATATGATTTCCTAAATTGCTAGCAGTGTATGTATATGCATATGTTTGGACTTGTCCTATCTTGTATCGTATTGTACTGTGTTCTGTTACTGTGTTTTGCTATACTGTGTATTACTATTCTGTGCTGGTTTGTGCTGTGTTGTATGGTAATGTAAGTATTGTGCTTTAGTATAACACTGTGTGAGAGTGCATTCTTTTGCATCATTTGAATTTCATTTTGCATTGTTTTTTTGTTTGTGTAATGTTTTTGTGTATATAATGCTTGTATTAGGATGCTTAGCATAGCACTGCATGGCATCACATTGTGCTGAATTTGAAAAAAAAAAGTAATTTAAAAATATTTTTAAATTGTCATCATAATGCATCGCAGTGACGTATTTCATCTTTTAAAAATGGGATTATAGCAGGCCAGTGTTCATTTCATACGTATGACGTTAGTGATTCGCTTTACGTTTGTGCACATGAGTATGGACAGTCAGTGTTATCTTTATGCTCAAGATTTTATATGTATGGTAATAGTTTGCTTTACGTTTATACACATAATTGTGGACCGTCAGTGTTGCCTTTACGCCAAAGATTACATGACCTAATATATCCTTATCCAGAGGATCATAGTGTCCAGATTTTTCATGGATGCTCGGGATTATCGTGCTTAACTTCGCCCATATGCATGGGATCACATGGCCTCGTTTTACCGTTGGCTTGACGCCTGAGATTCAATGTGCCTGTTTCACCTCTATTTAGAAGATGATGATGTCTTGTTTTTCCTTTATACCTGGCTAAAGAAGCCTAGCCTTACGTGTATTACCAGTTCTACCTTTACGCACGCAACTGCAGTTTCTAGATGTACCTTTATGCATGAGATTATAGTGATCTGTTGTAAGCTTAAGCACGGCGTCAGTGTACGTTATTTTCCTTTCATTTCAAGGATGATTAGTCCCTTGCTTTGCCTTTATACAATGATATCACCCTGTTTTCTTCTCCCACAGAATAAAGATACCTAGCTTTATTTTTGTGAAAATGTTTATGGTGATTTCTTTCAGTTTTGCCTACGGGATTACAGTTTCTAATTTCATCTTTTCCAAAGGGTCACAGTTCATAGTCTTCCATTCTGCATGGCTTGGTGCTGACTTTTGTTTTTTTTTACTTTGTTTTGTTTATATTACCTGTATTCATGGGATTACGGAGCCTTGTTATACTTTTGGGCACGCTGTTTCTCTGCCCTGCACAATGTTTAGTACTACATCGATGATTACAGGCGCTGGATGTTAATGCAGTCGGGATTTCCACGTCAACTGGATTCGTGGTGAATTTCCTGAAGTAAAATTTCTAACAGCGTTTGTTTTACTGCGAAGTAGTTCTGTCCAATAGCTCAATGGCGAAAACGTTAGAGTATGGGTCCATGGAAAGGAATTCGATACCGAAACTGGCATAGTTTGTTTGTTTTGTTTTTAGATCTCGGCTGTTCATTTCTTTCTTGTATTTTTGGACTGTTTGTTTGTTTTTAAATCTCAACTGTTCGTTACTTGATTTTATTTTTGGACTTACTTCCTAGCACCGACTTGGCTTGGAAAAAGTTCCCTGTCTTTGGTCACAGATTTCCAATACATTTTGACGTCATGTGTAGAGAAAAACAAGATTGGTGTACTAGTCTCACTGCCAACCCCTACCCCTTCCCCAACTACCTCCCCACACACACACACACACACACACACACACACACACACACATCAACCCAACCACATTTGTAGGGGCCTCTCTATGTGTTTGTGTCTCTGTCTCTGTCTCTGTCTCTGTCTGTCTGTCTCTCTCTCTCTCTCTCTCTCTCTCTCTCTCTCTCTCTCTCTCTCTCTCTCTCTCTCTCTCTCTGCACCACACTGTGATTCAGTAGTTTCAACTGACTAATTGTGTGTGTTTTTTTAAAATTAAAACAGATACTGAATCATCTAGGCAACGTGATTGTGTTACGTTTAAGATTATTTTTTTTTTTACTTCAGTATAAAAATCCACGAAAGATCGATGGTTTATCTGTATATGATGAGAGAAAAAAAGAAACTTATTAACTAATTAATTTTAGAATTCCTCTGACGTCTTTTTTTTTTCCAATTTCCGATGGTGAAGTCCTACATCTTACCACTTTCATTTTTCTTTTTAAGTATAGTGAAACTTTGTTTCATCGTGCTCCTATCAAAAACTGGATGAATATCTCTACCTCTATTCTTTTTCGGTGTATGAATAATGTCACACTGATAGACCAATTCGCAGTCCCGCCCAACTCGGCGGCACCTATCTTACGCGCAGTGTGCTATTTAAGATACGATACGAACCGCAAAACTTCGCGCTGTGATAGGGACGCAACTCGTGGCTAACTCTGCCGGCAGTAGAAAGCCAATCGATTTTCTTCGTTGCTAGTATGACGGCGAGAGAATATGAATGGCACACAGAAAGGCCTACCAATCAGAGATCATTATCATATTTGGAGCCTGAGGGGAAACAAGATAGGAGTGTATCTTCATAGAAAGATTTTCTTTCTCATCTCTGGCAATTTGAAGATGTGTTTATGTTACTTGTACTGAAGAGGAAGTAAACGTGTAACAAGAAGATGAATAGGAATAAGGTTGTTTAAACTTTGCTCTTCATCTCTCTGTTTCTTAGTTAGATATATAGACACAGATAGACAGACAGAGAGACAAACAGACCGACTGAAATAGATGGATAGCTAGATTGATGGATAGATAGATGGATCGATAGAGAGATGTATACATAGATACATACATACATACATACATAGAAACATATATAGATACATAGATAAAAGCGATAAGATGAAGAATAGATACACGCATACTTATATCTGGTTAAGCGTAAGTATGTATCAATTCTTCCATCTTATCGCTTTTATTTGTCTATGTATCTATCTCTGTTTCTACGTATGTATGTATCTAATATCTATCTATCTATCTATCTATACATACATACATACATATATATATATATATATATATATATATATATATATATATACATACATACATACATACATACATGCATAGATACATACATATATACATACAGACAGACAGACAGACAGACATACAGAGACAGAGACAGAGACAGAGAGAGAGAGAGAGAGAGATCAGATGAAAGAATATTTGAATACCTAAATACCTCAAAATGGGCGAAAAACCAGTGATACTGAACAAGGATGAGTTGCAAAATATTGGGATTTCATTAGGTATTTAACAACTTTCATCTTATCTATCTATCTATCTAATCTATCTATCTATGTGTCTGTTTATATTCTTTTCATCTTATGTCTTATCTCTCTCTCTCGATTGATCGATCTCTAAAAAAAAAAAACAGTTTAACAATTCAACAACAAAATGACACGAGGGTAGTAAGTACAACGACAATACAAGAACAAAGTAGTACAAAGAGATACAACAACAGTACGACAGCCAAGACACACAGCAACGACAACAAAACAGTACAACAGCAATACAAACAACAAAGGGGTGGAAAACAAAGACACTACAAACAACAGACAACAAGAAAACAATACAGGGACAGTACATCCGCAACGCAAGAAGAAACGCTACAGTGACAGAAAAAATAACACTACCAGTTCAATGAGAGCAAAGACAAGACAATGAAAAAAAAAAGTCACAAAACAGTACAATAGCAACACAACGACAAACCAGTGCAAACTCAGCAACCAATACAACGACAAAACATTTCTTCCCGTCCCTTCTCAACATCCCTTAGTTTAAGGAAAAAGAAGGGGTAAAAAAAAAAATAAAATCAAATGGTAAAAAGTGTGTGTGCGTGCGCGCGCCCGTGCAGTATGTAAAATGTTGTAGTAATATATTGTTATTTTACCGTCCTTGAGTGTGTGTGTATTCTATTGTTGATGTCCAATCCTTGTACCATTTACAAGTTTTACTGTTTGTTATAGAACAGTTCCTGTCGTAGCTTGCTGTTGGAAGTCTTCGTCTCTTTTATTTACTGATTTACTGACTGATTCATTTTGTTTATTTTTTATTTTTTCTTTTTTGGTTACATTGTCCTTGTACTATGTTTTTTTTTCTGTTGATGTTGCATTGTCTTTGCTGCGTTGTTATATTGTCTCTGTACTGTTTGGTTGTTACATCGCTGCTATGCTGTCCTTGCACTGATTCTTGTTCTATTGTTTTGGTCTTGTATTGTTCTCGTGGTTTTTCTTGTGTCTGTATTTCCTTGAAATTGTATAGTTGTTTTTATTAAACTGTAAACAAGTAAGGTAACTCTTGATCTTATAAGAAAACCTAACACAGAGTAATTTTTATTGAAGACTGGCACAGCGTTTTAAGCCTGAATAAAGTCCACAAACAATTTAATGTCGAGGATATAAAAAAAAAACCAAACACTGGCCAACAACTTTTTCGTCATTACTACAACGACTTTGTAAAGATTTGAACTCAAGCGGGGAATGGGGGGGGGGGGGGGGGGGGGGAAGATGAAGAAAATGGAAACAAAACAAAAAAAAAACATATATATTTTTCATTAGTTGTATGAGAGAACCATTGTAATTTCTCTTGAAAACAGATGTATTTGTATTGTCTGTTCCTACGCCTTTCGTCCGTTGGATCGGATTCAACAGAGAGACACGAATGCGTGTTTGTGTTCCTGGCGTCAAATAGAGATACACCACACAGTCCATAATACTGTGGTGTTCTCACCACCAAGGGTTCAAAAAAGAATCCAACAGCACCCTCAAAGCAGCCAGCGAAGGGTAGTAATGAAACAAAACGAAAGTGTGGGGAGGAAAAAAATGTTGCTGAAAAACTAAAGACATCATGCAAACAGTATAAAATGTAGGGGACAATCTTTGAGCCTACGCCTGAGGATCCACCCAGGGATGCAAGGGAGATCAAAAGACAAATACAAAGACGGGCAGAAACAAATACAAAGCCTCGATTTAATTGAAACGACGTTGAAAATAAAATGAGGACAGGGAACAGTAAATAATAAAAGTAAAATGAGGCAGGGAACAGCAAACAATCAAAAATCAAAAATGAAATATTGTTTACTGTTCCTGCCTCATTTTTTTTTTACTTTGTTTTTATTAGTCTTTGCTGTCTTAATACTTTTTTGTTTTTGTTTTATTGTTTCTGCCTTTTCTTATAACTATTTCATTGTTTCATTGGGGGGGGGGGGGGGGGGGGGGTTGTGCTGTCTTAATACCGTTTTTATTTCAATTTTGAATTATTGCACTGTCCTTATACTGTTTTATCTTTGTATGATGGTACTGTCATGATAGGTTTCTTATTGTTGTTGTACCTTTTGTGTGTGTGTAATTTCTCAGTCATGTTCTTGTTTTACTCTCCCTTTACTGTTTTGTTGTAATATTTTGTTGTACTGTCCCCGTTGTTGTTATTGTTATATTGTCCCTGTATACTGTTGGTTTTCATCAGTATGGTAATTTCTTTGCTCTGTTTTTTTTTTTTAATTGTTGTTGTACCGACTTTGTACATTGTTGTTGTTGTCGTCGTCGTCGTCGTTGTTTGTTGTTGTTGTTGTACTGTCTTTGCAAGATGTTTTGTAGTCTTCTTGTTGTTGTTCTTCCCTCGTACCGCTTATGTCGTATGGTTGTGCTTTTCTTGTACACTTTTGTTCTTGTCTTGTTGTACCGTCCTTGTACTATTTGTGTTGCAATGTTATAGTACTGTTCTTGTTCTGTTTTGTTATTATTTTTCGTTGTCACCCAGTCTTTAAATTGCTTGCTTGTTTGCTTGCTTGCTTGCTTGCTTGCTTGTTTTGCTTGTTTTTTTTTTGTTTGTCGTGTTCCTGTCAGAACCAAGAGGACGGAGCAAAGCGGAAGTAATTCTAAGATTTTTTTTTGCTTGTCACTCGGAAAAGGCAAAAGGAATGAGGACAGTCATAAGAAGATCATGGATTGACATAGAGAAGACCATCATAGACCACAGACCAATTGTAGACGTACAGGTTTCTCTCTAACAAAAGGTATTCTGTCAGTCCAGTCCGTAAAAAAAAAAAAAAAAAAATCCGAGAAGCTGACAATGTGTTTTTAGACATAGATGTCTCAAGTGTGGAGGAAAACGACCCGCACAAACGTGACGAAATGAAGGGGGGAGGGTCTGCGAATGTCCTAGGGAAAGACGAAAAGAGGAAAGATGATGAAAAAAAATGGATGGAGGCCAGGTTCTGAGTGTGATGGTGTATTAATCGTTTCGTTTTGCTATTGTGCTTGTTTACTCATTTATTCTTTTTTTGTTTGTTTGTTTGAACAAAATTTTTTTTTTTAAAACGAGAAATTCAGTCATGACGATGTTTGTAAGAGGAGTGTTATCATATACTTAACAGCAAAGAAATTGTTACTAGACTGCACAAAGCTAAAGAGTTCATCAGAGACAAACTTGAAGCCTATAAATACAGAAGAGAAAAAAAAAACTGCTAAAGTACTGGCCAATATCAGTCACGATTTCTCATACAATTTGCCACTGAAGACCACGTTGGTGACATAAGATCAACATGAATAAGATCAAACAGATGTTAAAATAAAAGATTTAAATCTTTCAAACGTATGCAGGTATTTGCTTGCTCACTTTCCAAAGCCTTTGCTTCAGTTTAAAGAGAGAGAGAGAGAGAGAGAGAGAGAGAGAGAGAGAGAGAGAGAGAGAGAGAGAGAGAGAGAGAGAGAGAGAATTCAGTTTGTTTTTGTGGTGTTTAATATCAGGGATGACGGTATGTTTTGTGATGTCTGAATTCACGGATGGTTTTTTGTCATATTTGTTGATGTTGATGAATGGCACAGTAGTAGCTTCTGTTAACGACGGTAGATGGATTTCAAACCTGTCGA
Organism: Conus betulinus; assembly: GCA_016801955.1. Lineage (NCBI taxonomy): Eukaryota > Metazoa > Mollusca > Gastropoda > Neogastropoda > Conidae > Conus > Conus betulinus. The sequence goes on along the minus strand of JADBJO010000418.1, from coordinate 606,575 downwards.
AGTATTTTTGTGGTGTTAGGCAAGGATGTCCAATGTGTTCACTGGTGTTTTTTTTTTGCCGCAGAGTTAGTGGCATATAAAGTCATAAGAAGCACAGTGGGCAGAATTAAGGCTCCGTTTTCAACATTAGAAAGACTCAAACAAACAAAAAATACGAATAAAGAGCTTTCGACATATTATAGAAAATTCAGTAGACGGAATCAAGTCTTCATTTTGTGGTGACATTGAAAACACTCAAAGAAACATTCTTACACATTTTTCAGTGGCTGAAAACACAGCTTTCTTTCTTGAAGATAAGGGGGGGGGGGGGGATAAAACAATCATTGGTGTCATTTTTCTTCCGTCTAAAAGTCTCTAGTTTGAAAACCCCCCCCCCCCCCCCCCACTACGAATTGGAGGGCAAATGCTACAGCGAAATACCCGGTCACAGTGAAGAAAAAATAAAAGGCTGGAAATCTGCATCTACTGAAATAAAAATGAAAACACTCTTTGAAAAAAAAAAAACGATAAATCGGTTTAATCACTTGAATGATTTTATTAGAGACTGAGTAAGCCAGAATAAAGTTTGTATTTGCAAAAGACGTTTTTTGGGTCTTATTCCATTATTTTAGGTATTCGATAGACCTGCCTAGCGCTGGGATAAAAGAGATGAGTTTAATTCTGTGATAGTTCCTTTGGAAGAAGTATACCAACAGGAAAAATTAGAAAAAATTCAAACAAAAAGTAAAGGAATACTACATGGAAGATAGAGATCTAACTGTGATTAGCTTCTCTCAGTTTAATAAACATTTCACTTCAGTGACCAAAGACTGATAAAGTTCTAGCTATCAGGATATGAAAAATGGGATCCGATTCCAAAATCAAATTTACTATTAACAGCCTCAAACGAAACTATTTTTTTACGAATTGCAGAATAAAAAGGCTGACGGGTTTTGAAAAGATCAGTGTTGTTGTTGTTGTTGTTGTGTTGATGATGATGATGATGATGTTGAAATTGTTGCTGTTTTGTTGTTGTAAAGAACTGACTGCCATGTACTTACATGACAAAACTAATTGCAGTTCTCCAACGTTAAAAGTAGCAAATGTCACTTTCAGTCCCAATCTAATAGCTCTTAGATCACAAGTAAAAACTGACATAACTTCTTTTTCTCATAGCTGGCAGAATTGCAGCATGGAGCAGGCAAAGTACCTGATCACTGTGCATTGAAAACACTCTATCATCGCTTGAAGAGGTGCAGACCATTACTACTGCAGCATGGAGCAGGCAAAGTACCTGATCACTGTGCATTGAAAACACTCTATCATCGCTTGAAGAGGTGCAGACCATTACTACTGCAGCATGGCGCAGGCAAAGTACCTGATCACTGTGCATTGAAAACACTCTATCATCGCTTGAAGAGGTGCAGACCATTACTACTGCAGCATGGAGCAGGCAAAGTACCTGATCACTGTGCATTGAAAACACTCTATCATCGCTTGAAGAGGTGCAGACCATTACTACTGCAGCATGGCGCAGGCAAAGTACCTGATCACTGTGCATTGAAAACACTCTCTATCATCGCTTGAAGAGGTGCA
>JADBJO010000418.1:597500-602500 GCA_016801955.1 Conus betulinus | reverse complement strand
ATGATAACAGCGATAATAATAATAATAATATAATAATGATGATGATAATAATATAATAATAATGACAATAATAAAAACACTAATAGCAATGATAATAATGATACCAATAATAACTACCAGCCGCCGTGGCGAAGTGATTAGTGTCGCTGACTCCCAGCTGGGAGGTCGTGGGTTCGAATCCCGTCAGAGTCATGTGGGTTTTTCCTGCCCCGACCGGCTCCTACCCAGAGTTGAGTTTGCTACGGACTCAGTTGGGAAGACTGGGACCACACAGTCGAGTTTCATCCACTTAATGGATGCGTTTCTGAGAGTGTTGCTCAAATTTCCTGACCAACACTGCAGGTGTCTGTATCTCTCGGGCTTGGTTGACGCGCGGGGGATATATTATGAAAGGAAGCGTAGAGTACAGCCCTGTCATGTAGTCTCAGACCGAAATGGAAATCCTAGCATAATCTTAATCATCCTCATTCTTATCGATCAGCATTAAAAAAAAAAAAAGTCTCAAATTCTGTGGCTTTTCATGCCCTGCCCTCATGGTGACCTCAGTTTTCGATGCCTTCTCCACATCTGTGGCCTTGGTTTGGTTCCGTCGGGGTCACCGGTATGGGCGAGTCCATGGAAGCTGTCGTTGGACGGACGTGGTGGCGCCCTCCGGAAGGACAGCTCATTCACGCCAGCTACGCGACTAAGCAATTATTGTCGTCAGTAGGGGCTTAGTAGGTGGTGTCCTGCGTATGTTAGATAAGAACAGGCACCACTGAACACTACCGAAGTGACTCGGCAGCAGTGCAGTGTCTCCTCCGGTGGGTTGCCTCTTGACTTGACTTGACACTGACTGATCCCTGTGGATTGCCGGTACCGGGGCTGTGGCGGGGCTGACCGGGATGTGGCTGTGGACGGGGTGTCGGAATGAGTGGCGTGGGAGCACTGCCTCTGAGGTGGCGCAGAGATTGAGGCAGCAAAAAAAAAAAAAAAAAAACCCAGTAATGATAATAACTATAGGTGGTGATAACAATAATGATAATGATAAAAATGACTATAATATGAAACAATAAAAATAATGATAGTAGTAATGATGATAATAATAATAATGACAGTAATAATAATAGTAACAGTGATGATAATGACAATAGTAATGATAATAATAATTCTGATAATAATGACAATGATCATGATAATATAATGATAATGATGATGATGATATAATTATATGAATAATAATAATGATGATAATGATAACAATAATTATGATAATAGTAATAGGGGAGAAATATTACTAATAACAACATTAGATAAATGATAACAACAACATCAATAATAACAATAATGATGATGATGATGATGATGATGATGATGATGATGATGATGATAATAGCGTATGATATCATCATTATCATCATCATCATCATCATCATCATCATAATGAGGAGGGGAGGAGGATGATAACAACAATTTAAGATATTGACCAGATGCTCAGAAATGCACGCTCAAATGTGCAGGATGTTTCACCTACATAGATCGTTTTCTGATGTAATTTTCCGTCTGTCCTGTTCCGGCAAAAGGAAAAGAACTATGAAGCAAAGACCAACACAAACAAAACATGTTCCATTGCCTACATGCACCAGAAGCTCACTAGGCAGAAAAAGTGACACATGGCATGTTGCTATCAGCTATCATTTTTTTTTTTTTTGGTCATAAATGCTGTTCTATGATAGACACTAGGCTCATGTTGTGGCCAAATATCACATTTTTTAAACAAATCTGTTCCATAAAAGATACCGATTCCATTTTATGGCCGAATTCCATTTTTTTTTCCTTTCTTTCTTTCTTCTTCATCTTTTTTTTTTTTTTTAATTTTTTTTTTAGAATTCTTTCACATAAGACACGCCCCAGTCGTATGGCGAGATACTACGTGTTTCCTTGTTTTGTTTTGCTTTAAACAAATGCTGTTTCACACATGGACAAATACTTTTTTTTCTAGGTTCTGTTTTGTTTTGTTTTGGTTTATCTTTGTTTTTTTGTTTTTACGTGTGTGACGTAAAGATAGCGTTTTGTTTGGAAGAGGGCTTAAAACCGAATTCCAGTGTGCTGCGCGCGCTTGGCACGAGTAAAGAAAAAAACACACACACAAACAAAACAAAAAAACCAAAAAAAAAAAAACAAATCAAAACAAACAAACAAAAAAAAAAGCGTTGCCTTGCGAAAGTTGTATAGAAATATCTACTTTGTGGAAACAAAAGTATTTATTTTGGTGAAAAGGAAAAACATGCACAAACAGTACGTAAAAACCGGGGGGGGGGGGGGGGGGGGGGGGATAAACCAAAGCGAAACTGAGTGACGCATTACGATGGACAGAGTTCTGGCCATGCAGAGATCAATCTGTTAGGACAGAAGAAAAACAGGAACACTTTACCATACACTGCATCCCAATACAGCACAACAGAAAACAGTACATTGCAATACAAAAAAATCATTTGAAGCCACAAAAGGTATCCTTGGTGGATTTTTAACACTTCGATGCTATTTCTAGATGAGGGGGAGAGGGGAGGGGGGGGGGGCACAAATCGTGTGGTTTTGAGTGTTAACAGAAATCAAGTGTAACATGCAACAACTTCATGCGGTGTGAAATACCCTGAAAATATTGGATATATAGCTTACACGGGACCTCAATGGTACTAAAACAAAAGAAACTATCATGAACACATTGCAGAAGTTGGAGCTATAAGCAAAATATCGTTGAAAACACGTTACACCATATGGAAGACTTGCTGCATTGAAATCAGAATTTTTACTTTCTTTACACATCGGTAGATGTTGCTGCAGAATCCACCAGACTCTTTAGTGGAGAACTTAAGATTGCTTAAAGTGCTTTCAGTTCCAGCGGAATAGAAAGCAAGATAGAATTAGATGTGAAACGACAGAAACTATGTAGAAACTTGTGACATTAATGTGTCTAGCTTAAAATGCATTGCATGGAGTTCTAAGTGGACATGGATCGATAGAATCAAAATTGCTGGATATAAATGGAAAGATGGTGTCATTCTGAACAGCCCGCAAACTGAAAAAAAAAAAATAGAGAAATGTACTTTTGACTGTCTGAGAGAAATGCAAAAACAATTTATTTTGACAAATGTGTGTTTCAACCATAAACACATTTGTCACGTGGGAAAAAGTGCAACCAGAAAAACTCATTCAGAGTTTCAAATCTAATTAACTCCAGTAGAGAAATGCCGATATATGGGGATTCGGAACAAAAATACAATATTAAAATTGAACTTTGGTTCTATGCTGGTTTTGCATTTTGTCAATCAAAAGCCATGTTCTGAACTAGGAATTTTTGCAAGAAAAACAACTTTGTTGCGGAAATCAATGCAGTGTTTGAAAAATAAAACATATTCACTATCCAAAGGCACGAAGATGAATTGTCAAATATCAACTGAAATTAATTAGAAGCCGAAGTACCGTTCAAGATGGTCAGAGATTTAGTTTGTGATTCACCAGGACGACTGTGGCCAAGAGAGACTGTGTGATTCAAATGTTAAAAGGGATGCAAGCGAGAATTATCGTTATGATTTCATTACGTTAACGGAAATCAGAATTGTATGACATCATATTTTTGTAACAGTCAAAAAAAAAAAAAAAAAAAGAGCATTGTACATTTACTTCGGAGATGCGGCTTCTTTTAAAATGCGTTTGACATCCGTTTCAAAAGAAAAATGTCCTATTCCATTCTATGTGTCATCCACAAAAACGCGCGCGTGCTGTGTGCGTGTGTGTGTGTGTGTGTGTGTGTGTGTGTGCTTTGTTTTGGTGTTGCTGGGGAGGAGGCTATGAGTATACACAGATCTATTTGATCTCATAATTCTGCTGGCAAACAATGTAAAAACCGTTGTTAATAATAAAAAGGAAACCACTACTCTCAGTCTAAAAAAAAACCCAAAGTGCGAATCAGATGAGCATACATCAAAAGTTACTGTAAATTAAACTGAATTCAAAATGATCTGGATCCGTTATGATTTTCTATTTCAATGAAATGGTGTCCAATGTATAAAAGAACTGTGTACGTGCGTGTTATGAGTTTTTGCGCATTACCATTATTTAAAAAAAAAATCTGATACAAGCTGCAGGTTAGTGACTCATTTCATAGTAGAAATAATCATAATCATAAACTTAATAGTAACGACAACAACAACAACTTCAAGAAAGAAGCAGAAGAATGCAGTATGCTGAAAAATGAATGAAATACTAAAATTATATGGCTGTGCCTTCTTATTTTAGCTTTATGTCTATATGGATTATTGTCGTTATGTCTAGCTCACTGACGGACGGACAACACTAAATGTTTATTTCAGAGACATTTTTAAATTGAATCTAGAAGATAGAAATATATTGTTACCTTAACATACTAATGTCATATCTTTATTTACATTTAGATATAGCAGTCACAAAATTACCAGTCGAAGTTGGTGTTCCAGGAGAGCTGAGTATTTGTCGTAATTGTGAAAGGGGTTGTAACTGGCGATGATTTTCATTATGTAATGGACTGTCAAAAATTCAGCGATCTTTTCAATAAGTGTGTTCCAAGAAAGTATCTAAAAACGATGTCTTTTTTTTTATTTTTGCAATGAATAACAGTAAGGCTGTGTGATGGTTTGTGGCTTTCTCATTATGCTTTCACCAAGTGCTTGAACTATGTATTTACTTTTATCTTCAACAAATTCCATTGTCAAGTCAACAATTGAAAATTTTTGTGTTGGATTTTTTATTATTTGATTCTTCCTTTCTTTGTTCGTTTGCTTGCTTGTTTTGTAAAGCGAAGCTTGTTGTTGTTCTTCGTTCTCCATCCCCCAAAGGAGGTCCAAGGATGAAATTGTATTGATTTTTTAGTCATGTGTGTGTGTGTGTGTGTGTGTGTGTGTCTTTATCTCTATCTATTCATCTATGCGAAACCTTGTTTAATATGCTGGTGTGTATAATTTAAATACACACAAGTATCAGGA
>JADBJO010000418.1:590000-595000 GCA_016801955.1 Conus betulinus | reverse complement strand
ATCCGTGTGAGACAGGTTCAAATAGAAACACGCGGGTGTTGCATGCGCGACTGCGCCTACCTCCCTAACGCGAAGTCCTCGAGATGTTGCGGAGCTGAAGTTTGTAGGGGTGAGCTGTAGACGATGTAGTCAAGGGATCAGTATCTGTCGATTTATGCGCCGTTCATCGGAAAGATCTGGACATTATGTTCTGACATCCTTCGGTGTGAAGACTGATGAGCATGCTCCATGTCCACGTCACGTGTAACCCGGATGTGCAAGGTGGTGTGGTACCCCCAGCGTGTCACAGTCCGTCTCCTCCATTGCACAACCGCCCCCCACTGTCGCCTTGGCTGCTGGGTGTTCTGACGCTGTGACCTCCAGTTTAAGGGCATCTCCTGACACTGTTCCTCACCTCACTGCCCACACACTCCCCCACCCCCTCCTCCTTCCCAAATACGTACGCTCGTATTTTGAGGGGGTTGTTTGTGTTGCGTGTGGCTCACCCCCCACTTTTTGGTGATCTCCAGCAGAAGCTGCCACTGCCACTGCAATGCCAAGGTATGTTGCTGTCTTCGGCAGAAGAAGGCGTCGGAATGATCACCGCCGCGTCTGAAAGAAGCTTCAAAATGTGCGTATATCAGACATAACCGTTGACTTAAAAAAAAAGAAAAAAAAAAAAGAAAAAAGAAGAACTATGGCTGCATCCTCCTTCACGTTTCTGTTCCACGAGCTTCTCTGACACTTCCGCTTCCGCTCACCAAACCCCTTCCACGCAGCCTCCAAGCAGCCCAAGCCAACCCAGTCTTGCCCATGAAGATGGAACAGGACGTACACGTCAGCACCATCACCCACGACCCTCCGCCCGCCCCGCCCGACTCTCCGGACGACTTCCTGCACGAGCTGACCTGCCTGAGCGACGCCGTGCTGCTCAAGGCCACGGTGGAGTCGCTGCACACGGGCCGCCTGACACCGCTCATCAAGGAGGAGCTGAGATGCCGCATCCAGAGTCGGCGCCTGTCCGAGGGCAAGGACGAGCTGAGGGTGGAGTTCGAATCCCCCGGGCGACTGGAGGTTAGTCTGCTCTGTGCTTCCTGGAGTTGACGTCGTCATTGTGTGCTCTCTGTTTCTTCTGCAGGGAGGGGTGAGCTTGCTGGCTGGTAATGGTGTCGAGGATCGGTCCGTTGGGACGGTGCTGCCTTCGTTTGTTGTGGTGCCGTTCACACAACCCACCCCCCCCCCCCCCACCCCCACCCCCATCCCCCCTCCCTCCCGTCGCCCCGGAAAAGGGGTTGTGCTGGTTCACGAGAAGGTCATTGTCATAAAGGCGTTGCTGTCTACAAACCAACCACAATACGATCCAAAAATTACAACGGTAGGCCTGAATCATTACACAGGCCCAGAGGTTCGTCGTACAGTCACTTGTACAATCCATTGGGATCTACAAAAAGAAAGATAAGTTCAAATACGGTACAATTTCATTTAAAGATCTGATCAGCGGATCTTGGCTTCAGCGTTATCACTGTAAGTGCTCCTTGAGTTTTGCAGGGAAACTGTGGTATATGATTCATACATTTACACAACAGCCATTGCGCACAGATCATTCACACCGTGAACACAAACTGGCGATATCACTGGCAAGTAGGACCAGTACGTAACAGCTCAAATCTAGTGGACGTTCACGGCATGAGTAGCCGCATTTGCTTTGCTGGTAGGTCAAGTTTTATTTCTTGTACTTTGACAACAACAACAAAAAATCCAAGACGTGGCAGATAGTGGTGTCGTTCTGGTGTCATAAAATCCCTATCATTATACATCGCGTAATTGTGGTGTCATAGAATACCTATCATTATGCATCGCGTAATTGTGGTGTCCTAGAATACCTATGATTATACATCGTGTAATTGTGGTGTCCTAGAATACCTATCATTATACATCGCGTAATTGTGGTGTCATAGAATCCCTATCATTATACATCGCGTAATTGTGGTGTCATAGAATCCCTATAATTATACATCGCGTAATTGTGGTGTCATAGAATCCCTATCATTATGCATCGCGTAATTGTGGTGTCATAGAATACTTATCATTATACATTGTGTAATGTGTGTGTCATAGAATACTTATCATTATGCATCGTGTAATTGTGGTGTCATAGAATGCCTATCATTATACATCGTGTAATTGTGATGTCATAGAATACCTATCATTATACATCGTGTAATTGTGGTGTCATAGAATACCTATCATTATACATCGTGTAACTGTGAAGTGATAAAAAGACTATCATTACATATTGTGTAATTGTGGTGTCATAGAATGTCTATCATTATACATCGTGTAATTGTGGTGTCATAGAATACCTATTATTATATGTCGTGTAATTGTGGTGTCATAGAATACCTACCATTATACATCGTGTCATAGTGGTGTCATAGAATACCTATCATTACACATCGTGTAATTGTGGTGTCATAGAATACCTATCATTATAATCGTGTAATTGTGGTGTCATAGAATCCCTATCATTACATATTGTGTAATTGTGGTGTCATAGAATCTCTATCATTATACATTGTGTAACTGTGGTGTCATAGAACACTATCGTTATTGAGTAGTCCGCAGGCTCTGACTGCCTCTCTGGAGAGATGGAACTGACGCTGTCGATGTTGAGGGTGTAATCAGGCCGTTGATGATGGTGCCAGTGTTTCTCAGTGATTTGTTGCGGTCTCTACACGGATAAGGAGAGTGAGAATGCCCGAGCTCCCAATCTACCAATCAGGGGACGACATTATCGTTGGTGCATTGGGGACCAGAACAAAATGGCTGAAAGTAATTGGAAAGGTTTCTTCCTTGACCTCTAAATCGGAGGGGGAGGGGGCGGGGGGGGGGGGGGGGGGAGGGCGGGGTGTCTTTCCTTCATTTTGTAAGAAGTGGGATGTTAAAGGAAACAAACGGAATTAGACTCTAGATTGAGCATGCTTTGTTTTTCCTCTCTCTCTCTCTCTCTCTCTCTCTCTCTCTCTCTCTCTCTCTCTGAATGTCATTTGTAGATGCAGGGTCACGTGATTCGTGCTATTCTGTTAACTCCTTTCCGATTGGGAGTTGGAGGTCACAGCGTTCACCCGTTGTGTTGATTGGCTACATGAAGAGGATCACTATGGGGTTGTCATGGCCGTTCGTTCTATTTCTTTTTTTTTCTTCTTCCTTTCTTTTCATCGACAACAACAACAACAACTATATTTTTTTTCCATACGCACAAATATATATTGTGCTAAATGGATCATATTTTTATAAGCGTAATCTTCATAGTACATACATAGTCGTATAAATGCATTTATAGAAAGCAAAAAAATATATGAATGATCAATCAAAACTAGATATGCTAACAGAAACCAAATACGCAATCTCTCTGTCTCTGTCTCTGTCTCTCTCTCTCTCTCTCTCTCTCTCTCTCTCTCTCTCTCTCTCTCTCTCTCACACACACACACACACACACACACACACACACACACACACACACACACACACACACACACTGACTGACAGACTGAAACCAATTTATTGTCAGATTACCTCAAAGTTGTACTGACAATACACACACACACACACACAACACACACACACACACACACACACACACACACACACACACACTCATACACGCACTGTTTAGATGGGGGGGGGGGATCCCTTTCCTCTTTAAATTCTCTTGTCTTTTACGTTATATCGTTTACTATTAATAACAATTAACCCTCTATCTTAAGAAAGATCCATATGATAATATGATGATGAGTAAACAGAAACATAGGCATCTAAGAAGACGTGGAGGAGGGGGAGGGGGATTACTGACACGGTGCTATGATTAATCACTGTCCCTTAGAAGAGCGGCCCTAATATCGCCCCCCATACACTGGGTTATGACGGTGAAGTTATATGACACAATGTAATACCACTGGGCTATGACGATGAAGTTATATGATACAATATAATACCACTGGACTATGACGGTGAAGTTACATGACACAATATAATACCACTGGGCTATGACGATGAGTTATATGACACAATATAATACCACTGGGCTATGACGATGAAGTTATATGACACAATATAATACCACTGGGCTATGACGGTGAAGTTACATGACACAATATAATACCACTGGGCTATGATGATGAAGTTATATGACACAATATAATACCACTGGGCTATGACGATGGAGTTATATGACACAATATAATACCACTGAGCTATGACGGTGGAGTTATATAACACAACATGATACCACTGAGATATGACAGTGAAGTTACATGACACAATATAATACCACTGAGCTATGACGGTGGAGTTATATAACACAACATGATACTACTGGGCTATGACGATGAAGTTATATGATGACACATAATATACCACTGGGCTATGACGGTGGAGTTATATAACACAACATGATACCACTGAGCTATGACGATGAAGTTATATGACACAATATAATATCGCTGGGGGCTATGACGATGAAGTTATATGACACAATATGATACACTGAGCTATGACGGTGAAGTTATATGACACAATATAATACCACTGGGCTACGACGATGAAGTTATATGACACAATATAATACCACTGGGCTATGACGGTGAAGTTATATGACACAATATGATACACTGAGCTATGACTATGAAGTTATATGACACAATATAATACACTGGGCTATGACGGAGGAGTTACATGACACAATATAATACCACTGGGCTATGACGGTGAAGTTATATGACACAATATGATACACTGGGCTATGACTATGAAGTTATATGACACAATGTAATACACTGGGCTATGACGGAGGAGTTACATGACACAATATGATACGTACTTTCTTTCTTTCTTTCTTCTCCTTTTTCTTTAAATTCATTCTTTCTTGCTTTGCCTCTTTCTTCTTTCTTTAATTGTTTCTTTCTTTCTTTCTTTTTTTTTTCCATCTTTATTTCTTTATTTCCTTTTTTTTTTCTTTCTAT
>JADBJO010000418.1:567500-575000 GCA_016801955.1 Conus betulinus | reverse complement strand
ATAGAATGAGGCCGATGCTTGGAAAACAAACTATTCTAAGAATGTTCGGTGAGTATGTGGTGGTTGTATTTCCATTCCACACATTCTTTTTAACTGTCAGATTCTGAATACGTTATCATTTTGACAAGCAGTGCATTTTAGACAATAGATTCTCTACTGATTCTGAGTTATACAATCAATCACTTAAAGGGTATAGCACTGGACGAAGTATATTGGATAGTCCGCTGGCCTGCTCTTATAACTTGGTTTTCAATTTTGCGATTATTTGATATTGTAATGTAATCTAGTATATTCGTATATGTACATGTAGGCATGTTTGTATGTGTGCGAATATTTTTTTAATGTTATCTGTGTTCTCTCTCTCTCTCTCTCTCTCTCTCTCTCTCTCTCTCTCTCTCTCCTCTCTCTCTCTCTCTCTCTCTCTCTCTCTCTCTCTCTCTCTGTGTGTGTGTGTGTTGTGTGTGTGTGTGTGTGTGTGTGTGTGTGTGTGTGTGTGCGTGCGTGCGTGCGTGCGTGTGCTCGCGCGCGAGCGTGTTTTCTGTCCTTTTTGTTCCCGTGTAATATCACTATTTATGGTACATTCATTCATTCATCCATTCGGTGCAGTTATAAACCAATGCAAGGACGTTTAACAAAGACTAATTCATTCCTGTAAAAGGAAATCTTAAATGAGGTGAGGAACAGTAAACAGTAAATAACAAAACAAGTCCGCCTTGGCTTAAGGCTATGTCAGGCCAACTGACATAGGCTAGAACACCAAGGCTACATCATAATGTTGTTATGCTCTGCATAGTTAGTTATGCGGGGATTGTCCTAGCATAACATTATCAGTCTCCAAAATCCCCCCCCGAATCGGAGTGCGGCTGCCCACATGGCAGGGTAATCATAAACGGTAACACACGTAATGTTCTCATCCCCAGCTGATGCATTTGTACTGCAGCATTCAGTGCTTCGGCTGTTCGGATGATCCCTGGAGTCTTTTAGCCAGGGTACGACAACAACAACAACAACAACAACAACAACAACAACAACAACAACAACAAACAAGTAGGGTAACGTGCTTGTTATTCACTGTTTTCAGATTTCTTTTATTTCCTTTTCATTCCGATCAAACTGAGGTTGCCTGTATTGGTCTTTGTTCGTCAGTGTCTTTGTTTGACTCTATTCAAGATCCAAAAGGCTGTGCCAATCTCCAAGAAATGTTAAGTTCAGTGACTTTGACTCTACTCAAGATTCAAAAGGCTGTGCCAGACTTCAAGAAATGTTAAGTTCAGTGTCTTTGTTTGACTCTATTCAAGATTCAGAAGGCTGTGCCAGTCTTCAAGAAATGTTAAGTTCAGTGTCTTTGTTTGACTCTATTCAAGATTCAGAAGGCTGTGCCAGTCTTCAAGAAATGTTAAGTTCAGTGTCTTTGTTTGACTCTATTCAAGATTCAGAAGGCTGTGCCAGTCTTCAAGAATGTTAAGTTCAGTGTCTTTGTTTGACTCTATTCAAGATCCAAAAGGCTGTGCCAGTCTTCAAGAAATGTTAAGTTCAGTGTCTTTGTTTGACTCTATTCAAGATTCAGAAGGCTGTGCCAGTCTTCAAGAAATGTTAACTTCAGTGTCTTTGTTTGACCCTATTCAAGATCCAAAAAGGCTGTGCCAGTCTTCAAGAAATGTTAAGTTCAGTGTCTTTGTTTGACTCTATTCAAGATCCAAAAGGCTGTGCCAGTCTTCAAGAAATGTTAAGTTCAGTGTCTTTGTTTGACTCTATTCAAGATTCAGAAGGCTGTGCCAGTCTTCAAGAAATGTTAAGTTCAGTGTCTTTGTTTGACTCTATTCAAGATCCAAAAGGCTGTGCCAGTCTTCAAGAAATGTTAACTTCAGTGTCTTTGTTTTGACTCTATTCAAGATTCAGAAGGCTGTGCCAGTCTTCAAGAAATGTTAACTTCAGTGTCTTTGTTTGACTCTATTCAAGATCCAAAAGGCTGTGCCAGTCTTCAAGAAATGTTAAGTTCAGTGTCTTTGTTTGACTCAGTTCAAGATCCAAAAAGCTGTGCCAGTCTTCAATAAATGTGAAGCTGTGTTTGTTAATGTGTAGATGGGTCAGGTACAGGGGATGTGGGTAAACTTGGAACATCTTCGGGAGAGGGGTGGGGTGGGGTGGGGGTGGGGGGGGGGGGGTCTCCTTGTTTGTTGTGTGTTTTGTGCTGTCATTTCTGCCAGGCGATTACGTGTCCCTAGCAGCATTTGTATGGAGTAATGGGCCTGTGATAAATTCCTTTGTTTTCTTTTGATGTTTGTTATTTGTTGTTTCGTTTTTTGCTCATGTGACCAAGAGACAGACTGACTGGATAAGCAATTCAGGGTGTAAGTCAAAACTTGCTTCCTCTGAAGACAGTCGCCATGAGGTCAAAAGGTTTCACAGGCCAGGTCCCTTTTCTTTTTCCATCACCAGCCTAGAAAAAAAAAAAAAAAAAAACATTGATCCAGTTGTACAAAGTACAAGCTACACAGTCATAAAAAGTGTTTTGTAACGTTACATCTCACAGCAGATAAAGTTAAATAAAAAAAAAAAAGGGGGGGGGGGAGACCTGGTGGGGGGGGGGGGGGGGGGGGGCAACCTCATCCTATCCTTCATCCCCTCAACAATAATAACAAATGCAAACAGACAGACGGCTGGGTTTTTGTTTGTTTGTTTGTTTGTTTTCTTTGTTTGTTTGTGTTTTTTTTTTTCGTTCTCCCCCGGCAGTCATTTTCGACGGAGGGAAAAATGAATCAGACACCGCAGCTTCTTCCCAGGGCCACGTGTTGTCATCTTTTTCGCCTTATCGCCTTTGGCCAGTGACACTTTCTTGTCAGTCAGTGTCCCCTTTTTTTTTTTCCGGCTTGCCACTGTGAATTAAGTGTCACTTTCGCGTATGGAGAGAGAGAGAGAGAGAGAGAGAGAGAGAGAGAGAGAGAGAGAGCTCAAGGTACATCTTAAAATGGTCTTATTGAAAAAAACTTCGTCTTACAGATCCAACAGCTACTGTTTGCTTATACAGAGTTGGTATCTTTTTTTAATCACACGAAATGACGATGTCTCTTGTAATCGCTGCAAATAAACCCAAGGATAGAAAACAGGTACTTCCTGACTGTGTCGCTCAGCTGAGACAATGACACAGGAGCATTAGAGAACTGAACACAGAACCTCCAACCCCACCCCCCACCCCCCCACCCCCCACACACACACACACACATATACACACACACCACACACCTCTACCCCCACCCCCTACCTCTCAAAGAAAAAAAAAACATATCGAAAAATAAGGTGGACAAAAGAAGGGAGTTTGCGTGAAACTGGCGGTTGGGTCGGTTACATTTAGTTATGAAAGAAAAAGTCGTGTGATGTTCATCTTCACTTGTAAGGGGTGGAATCAGAATGAGGCTGAGGCTGTTACTCTAACACCCCCCCCCCCCCCCCCCCCCCCCCCCCTTTCTTTTTTTTCCTTATTGTAGCTTGTAAGTGAGACATCTTGATGATGATGATGATGATGATGATGATGATGATGATGATGATGATGATGATGATGATGATGATGACGATGATGATGATGATGATGATGATGATGATCACCATCATCATCATCATCATCATCATCATTATTATCATTATCGTTCTTGTTCTTGTTCTTCTTGTTCTTTTGTCCTGATCTTGCTCTTGTTGTTCTTGTCCTTGTTGTTGTTGCTGATGAAGATGATCATCATGATGATGGTCATGATCATGATCATGATCATCATGATCACTATGATCGTGATCATGTTATTGTTGTTCTTCTTGTTGCTATTGTTGTTCTTGTTAATGATGATGGTGAAGTTGTAATTGTTGTCGGTGGTGTTGTTCTTGGTGTTCTTGTTCTTGTTGTTTCTTGTCTATATCATTTGTAATGGATACAACAGCATGTAGGTGAAGTGATGGGCAGGGCACAGAAAACGTCACTGCATTTGCAGAATGCCTGGCTGGCGTCTGTGTAGTGACCGTCTTACGCTACCGTTGACCGTAAGCTAACAGCAATGCGCAGTCCCCTTGCGGGTGAATGTAGCCATCTCATTCTTTCCAACAGCCGTACGGATGACGTGTGTTGTCCGTCGTCACACCCCAGTTCCAGCTAGCGTGCCCTTCAGCAAAAATCCCATGCATTGGAAGATACTGTTTATTACCGGCATGCGCTCTCTCTCTCTCTCTCTCTCTCTGTCTCTGTCTCTGTCTGTCTGTCTGTCTGTGTCTGTCTGTCTCTCTCTCTCTCTCTCTCTCTCTCTCTCTCTCTCTCTCTCTCTCCTCTCTCTCTCTCTCTCTCTCTCTGTAGTCTCCAGCTTGCTCAACATCTCGCTCTCTCTCTCTCTGTAGTTAATCCAGGCAACAGGGTTTACTTGCTAATGGCAATAAAAATTGTGTCAGTGTGTGTGTGTGTGTGTGTGTGTGTGTGTGTGTGTGTGTGTGTGTGTGTGTGTGTGACCAGAGGCAATGAACGCGCGAAAAACAGACGATACTACTATGGTCTGCGATTAATTCATCAAGTGGAAGAGAGTGCATTACTTTGTTTCAAAACAGAAGTCGTATTTTCCTTTAAATAATCCTTTCTTTTGGTGGTGGATTCCGCACTCAGTGCATTAATTATTTTTACATGACATGCGTTTTGTGATAAATGACAGAAGTGCCTGAAATAAAAGCAAAATGCTCTACTTGGGACGGCTGTAAGGATACGGGAGCGTGAGGTGAGAGAGGGAGATAGGGGGGCGGGAGCGAGAGAGAGAGAGAGAGAGAGACAGAGAGGGAGCCCACAGGCGTCTATCAGATGCATCTTGAAAAGGTGTGTAAAACAACGCCGCCAAACAACGTGGACAAAACGAATCACAAGACAAAACACGACACGTTTTGACCTCTTAGGTCTTCTTCAGGCAAGATAAACAATACTCAGGACAACGAAAATGAAGAACGAGCAATCACTGATCTTGATCAAATTCGTTACAAGATGGGCGTCCATCAGACGGCTTTATGGAAACTTTAGACGGGGAGGGGGGGGGGGGGTTGAAGGGGAGAGGCTGGGAGAGGGGACCGAGTGCAGGCTGGTGTGCACCCTGAGGCGGTCTCAGGTTCATCAAATGTCGACAAAAATGGAAAGCAACCTTTTGAAATACATGACATTTGAGCGAATTGGGGAGAGGATCTCGTAGATTACATATAACAGGAAATGTTAAATTGTAATTCAGAGCTGGTGGAGAATTTCTCATAGCTCTATAGAAATTAATCTGGATTAATCATCACCATGCAAATATTATTTTTTATTCGTTGTGAATTGGGTGGGTAAAAAATCCTGTCTGACTTTAAGTAATCTCAGAGAGAGAGGGGGAGGGGAGGGGGACAGAGAGAGAGAGGGACACACACGCGCGCGCGCGCGCGCACGCACACACGCACACACACACACACACACACACACACACCACACACACACACACACACACACACACACAGACACACAGACACACACACAGAGACAGACAGACACATGACAATGATTTATTGACAATAGTTAAACAACTCTAGCCAACAGAGAGAGAGAGAGAATGACAGATTGAGAGAGAGAAAGAGAGAGCACTCGCGTGCGCAGAGAGAGAGGAGAGAGAGAGAGAGAGAGAGAGAGAGAGAGAGAGAGAGAGAGAGAGAGAGAGAGAGAGAGAGAGAGAGAGAGAGAGATGACAGATAGACAGACAGAAATAGAGCACGGTTTGTTACTTGATTTATTTTGCTTGCCGTCTCACATAACTGAGTACACATACGCGTTGCGAAGCAGCCATCAATCCTCCAGCTTCAATGCTTTGACACTGACATGGACAACGAAGCAGTCATCAATCCACCAGCTTCCCTTTGACACTGACATGGACAACGAAGCAGTCATCAATCCTCCAGCTTCAATGCTTTGGCACTGACATGGACAACGAAGCAGCCATCAATCCTCCAGCTTCCCTTTGACACTGACATGGACAACAAAGCAGTCATCAATCTTCCAACTTCAATGCTTTGGCACTGACATGGACAACGAAGCAGTCATCAATCTTCCAACTTCAATGTTTTGACACTGACATGGACAACGAAGCAGTCATCAATCTTCCAACTTCAATGCTTTGACACTGACATGGACAACGAAGCAGTCATCAATCTTCCAACTTCCCTTTGACACTGACATGGACAACGAACCAGTCATCAATCTTCCAACTTCCCTTTGACACTGACATGGACAACGAACCAGTCATCAATCCTCCAACTTCCCTGCTTTGACACTGACATGGACAACGAAGCAGTCATCATCTTCCAACTTCCCCTTGACACTGACGTGGACAACGAAGCAGTCATCAATCTTCCAACTTCCCTTTGACACTGACATGGACAACGAAGCAGTCATCAATCTTCCAACTTCCCTTTGACACTGACGTGGACAACGAAGCAGTCATCAATCTTCCAACTTCCCTTTGACACTGACATGGACAACGAAGCAGTCATCAATCTTCCAGCTTCCCTTTGACACTGACATGGACAACGAAGCAGCCATCAGTCCTCCAGCTTCCCTTTGACACTGACATGGACAACGAAGCAGCCATCAATCCTCCAGCTTCAATGCTTTGACACTGACATGGACAACGAAGCAAGCAGCCATCAATCTTCCAACTTCCCTGCTGACACTGATATGGACAACGAAGCATCATCAACCTTCCAACTTCCCTTTGACACTGATAAGGACAACGAAGCAGCCATCAATCCTCCAGCTTCAATGCTTTTGGCACTGACATGGACAACGAAGCAGCCATCATCAATCCTCCAGCTTCAATGCTTTTGGCACTGACATGGACAACGAAGCAGCCATCACATTCAGCACCTTGTTATGGCACACACACACAGAACGACAAGCCAACTGCTTCACACACATTGTGAACAGCTCTACACACTTGCCACATGAACAAACACACAATTGTAAAGTTTCGCATTTTATTGTTCATACACACACACACACACACACACACACACACACACACACACACACACACACACACACACACACAGCCCATCTTTGCCACCCACAAACTCCCACCCTCACCCTCCCTACGGACCCCCCCCCCCCCCCCCCCCCCCCCCTCCGCTCTCCCCCCCCACCCCACCCACCTTCTACCACCACACACACAAACAACACTGTCAAGTATAGGCCGAAGTGTGTACACAGTTTATGGCCTGACATGACAGAAATCAAAGTGATGCCGTACAATCACGCTGAAGGAGGTCACACCAAAAAGGAAGAAAAAATCTAAAATGCATGAGCGCGTGCGCGCACGCACGCACGTACTCATACACACAGACACACACATACACACAGCGCGCGCACGCGCACAGAGAGAGAGAGAGAGAGAGAGAGAGAGAGAGAGAGAGAGAGAGAGAGAGAGAGAGAGAGATCGAGAGAGTCGTTAAAATTGTGCATGATTTTGT
>JADBJO010000418.1:555000-562500 GCA_016801955.1 Conus betulinus | reverse complement strand
AATACACCTCTCAGACGAAAAAAAAAATTGATTAGCAAAGTTTCGTTTTGTACACTACACGCGGACATTGCTTGAATTCTGAATCTATGGGATCTTACCACCGGATGTCGTTTATAGGGAATGCGCATGCGTATCCGTTCTACTGTTTGAACTCGGCACCATTATTAGCCTAGTCAGCATGGGCTCAACTGTATTAGTTTGTGAAAACGCAAAATGTACTACACGGATGAAATATCAAATTTCAGTGTTTATAGAAACTGCTTCAAAACGAACATGAAATACGCTCTTTTTTTTCCAAAATATATCTGTTTATGAGAGAAAGAATACCTTAGACAATTTTTGGGTAGGCATATCTGAGTGATCAAAGTTCCTTCAAAATATAATGAAAAAATGAATAAATGAATGAATGAATGAATGAATGAATGAATAAGTAAGTAAGTAAGTAATAAATAAATTAAAGAAAAAGGTGCTCACGTGACGTGCACCATCAGCGTGACGTCATATTTTGTCGTAAAAGGCACGATGCTGATCACTGAATATGTGGTCTAGTGTACTTCAATACTTTTGTGTGCTTGTAATAAGGCTATCAGTTCATGTCTCCACCTGTACTTGGTAGAAATGGCATTAGTAAGGGTCTGATATCGACAAAGTGTAATCGTTTATGTTAGTTACACTTTTCGCACATGATTTCCTTTACCGTGGTGTGTGTGCACGCGTGCGTGCCTGCATACGCGCGCGCGCGCTCGTGTATGTGTGTGTGTGTGTGTGTGTGTGTGTGTGTGTGTGTGTGTGTGTGTGTGTGTGTGTGTGTGTGAATCTAGCTTACAAAGCAATGAATTGTTTTTTTTCAAAGGTTATTGTTCTGCAAGACAATCCAGACAAAGAGATCACAGGACAAAACAGCAATTTCAATTTCTGCCTTCACTCACCTTGTTATGAAACCTACGAAGCAATATTTTCAAGTGACTGAAACGGATAAGGCAATGACAGTTTTGTTATAACATTGGTTTCATTGATGAACATGTTATTTAAGATTTATGGCTGTCTTTATTCAATGACATCATCCTGAATTGAATGACTGACAAGGTCTTAACTATCTTTATCATTCTGCCACGTTTGCTTGCCCGCATGTAATTGTACTAGCTCAGAAAAAATGCCAGCGTTAGACTCTCTCTCTCTCTCTCTCTCTCTCTCTCTCTCTCTCTCTCTCTCTCTCTCTCTCTCTCTCTCTCTCTCTCATTAAAAGTGCAGCAGTCTTTGTATAAGTGCAGCAGTCTTTGTATACGTATCTTGAATGTTATCTTTGTACTCCTTCCTTCCCCCTTCTCTATTCCATCGAGATTCTTTTTGCCTTTCCACCTTTAATGACGTCCTCCCAATTTTTTTTTTTTTTTTTTTTTTTTTTACGTATTTGCAAAGTAATTCTTTTTTCCTGAATGTTGCGAGCGTTATTTTTGGATGTGATTTGTACTTCATTTAGTGTTCCTTACATTGTTTAAATCATTCATCCACTTTTGAAGTTACTTTTTTTCTAATTAAGTGCAATATGTAAAAACCTGCGCTGTGCTTCTTGTTTTCCCCCTCATTAGAAAAATTCGTTCGTTCGTTCTCTCTCTCTCTCTCTCTCTCTCTCTCTCTCTCTCTCAGAGAGAGAGAGAGAGAGAGGAGAGAGAGAGAGAGAGAGAGAGAGAACAAAAACTGTGATCATAATAGATTCACTCGCCACACGCGAGTCAATATTCAGGGGGGGTTCCAATTACCGACGCTCCCCCTCGTTATTGAAATATGATTATCATATGCAGGGATGCAGGGGGTTATAGACAGAAGTATTTACGCTTTCACAACCAAAATGCGCTCTCGCATAGGCACATGCACTCTGTCACTCACATCGGGCCCGCACAAAGGTGACGGGAAACCAATAACATTTCACAGAAAATAATCAACTTTTATTTAACTTGACTCCGAGCCCCCCCCGTCACTACACAACACAATTATCTGTATCATACACCAATGTAAACACCATACAGACAATCTCATAAATCGCATCCCCTGTTCTTCAGTGATTCTTACTTAACCAGGAAAGACAATATTTCACTATTCTGTTTGCACACTTATAAACTTAAGAACAAATGAAACGTCCATAACTTGCCAGCATTCCTTGGTTGACCGTCAGTTTCTCTCATCCCACTGTGCGACCACGAGCTGAAGCTGCCACACTGTTGTGTGTCCTCCGAATGGTCAAATCCCAGTTGGGGGACACTGGCAACGTAGCTCGCGTCGCACCCTCAGACCGAGTCTCCCGGACTCCACTGCACTTCACCCTCTCCACGGAAAGGGCTCCTGTCGGCCTCTCCCACAGGTCTTCTCTGGCTGGAAACACCCCACCGTTGTCTGGCAGCTCCCTGTCTAGGCTCCAACAGGCTAACACGTCTTGCTGTCGACCGTCCCCACACGGGAGACAATTCTTCTCGTCGTCGGTTCCGAGGCTACAGCAACCTCCACTGTCTTACGTCCCCACCCAGGAGACAACGAGGTGACAGCAAACCTCTGCTTCACGCTGTATTTTCTTGAGCCCTGAGCAAGACGGGCGAATTCACTTTCCCTTAAGTGAGTCACACTCTTCCTGGTTTTCCAGGCACCTTATATCCATTCTCAAACAAAAGAAAAACTCGAGTTTAACTGGTTTCAACCAATGGAATCACTGGCACACACACATATACACACACCACAGCTGTTAGCACCAACAAGGACTTGGGTACCAAGTGGTTAATGCATAACCTCCTATTCAACTCATGTTCCATTCCCCAAAGCTACCCATTATACTAACAGCCTGGACTTCTCTACCAGCTAGGACTAATGCTTTAAGTGGTGAATACACCCTAGACAACAAGGTGCAAACCACTCAATAGGCGAAGCCTTCCATTCATTCCTCAGGAGAAGAACGACTGAAGGGTCGCTGTACTCTGCCTGCAGGGTGACGGTCGCCTACCCGTGACGGTCACCTGACACTATTGCCTTCCTTTCAGCCCACTGGACAACCCAGTTAATAGCCAGTCTCAAGGTGGACACTCTCTCTCTATCCAGGACCGGCAGGTCGGCAACTACTTGTCGCTATCCCTCGGACATGCGAAACACTTTCCAGTAACTCTCCCTCCTTCAGTAAGCGACTCGGGGTATTCCCCTCTGGTGATGCCTGAATTCGCACACTTGAAGAACCCAAGGAACCTGCTCTCAACAACTGCAAAAACTGCCCTTAATTTGCCTAAATGCTCGAGAACGTTCGGCCGACTCATGACAGTCTGCTACTGTAAAAGTGGATAAACATGTGTTTGATATTGACAAAGTTGTTATCTCAGTAGTCTGTTGTACTGTGTCAGATGAAAACGTGTTTGAATTTGACAATGTGATTATCTTAGTAGTCTGTGAAACTGAGTGAGAAGGAGAATATAAACTGATTAAAAGTAGTGTACTATTCATTGAGAAGGTTTTTATTGCAACCTTTTGTAAAAAAAAAAAAAAAAAAAAAAAAAAAAACGAAGTATGATTGATGGACATGTGCGATCTTTAAACCAGAACATGTCACAAGCAATCTGAAAATGAAATAATGATAAATGTGTGTACAGCATACAAAAGGATACGAGGGATAAAGATATAGCTGCGTCTGTATTCTACTAAAGACCAAGACTGTCAATAACTTGGTGAACATTTTTGGAGTTCTACTTCATGTCTCGATCTTTGTGTGTGTGTGTGTGTGTGTGTGTGTGTGTGTGTGTGTGTGTGTGTGTGTGTGTGTGTGTGTGTGTGTGTGTGTGTCTGTGTGTGTGTCTGTGAGAGAGAGAGAGAGAGAGAGAGAGAGAGAGAGAGAGAGAGAGAGAGAGAGAGAGAGAGCAAAAAACTCGAGGGTGAGCCAACTTTGTATGCCCAAACAGATGCAGTGTAAGCAATCACTTTCTGACACACGTTGATTTGTTATGGGACTTTCATTTGCATGTAGATAGATCATAACGTCGATTCATGGCATTTTCCTTACAAGTAGTACGGGGGGAAAAAAATGTTTGTAAGAATTCAGAAGATAAAAATATAAGACAACCAGACGAGAAAACAAATTGTAAAATCATAACAATGCATACAGAGATGAACCTACAACGATGTAGTCCAAGATTATCTGAAACAAGAAACCAAACATGAATGATCAATAACTAGTTAGTGCTTAATATGGGGATGCTGTTTGTTTGGTTCGATCTGTGTTTCAAAGTATAAGCAATGCGATGGCAGAATTGGGTACAAATATTAACGAGGACTGAAGATGTTTACGAAAAAAGAAAAAGATCTCACCGGCGTAAAATAGACACAGGACACACAATCAAAATGAAAAGAGGGTACGGCTTTATGAAAACTGAATCTGAACTAACGAAGACAAAGCAAGGTGTGTGTGTGTGTGTGTGTGTGTGTGTGTGTGTGTGTGTGTGTGTGTGTGTGTGTGTGTGTGTGTGAATTATTGAACTGAAAGATTCAGTTTATGAATCTAAGACATTTCGGATAGTGAGAAGATTTGTAATTAAGGAGTTTAATGCAAAATGAAATTTCAGTACAACAGTGAAATACTCATTTTATTTAAATAAAAAGTTAGGTGATTTATGAGTAATGCAACACAGCGAGAGGAAATAGCTGATATATAAAGAGAAGAGTTTGTTATTTGAAACGCGTATATTCACTCAGAATTATTACGGATGTTGTATATTTAAAGATAGTAAGGAGTTTAGTGCAGAATGAAATTTCAGAACAACAGAAAAAAGAGGTTCAGTGATTTATAATCTCAAAGAGGAAATAGCTAATATATGAAGAAGAAGAAGAGTTTGTGTCGTTATTTAAAGCGCCCATATTTACTCAGAAGTTATTGCTGGAGTTGTATATTTAAAGATAGTAAGGCGTCTAGCACAAAATGAAATTTCAGAACAGCAGAAAAAAAGAGGTTCAGTTATTTACAAACAATATAACACAGCCAGAGGAATAGCTAATATATATATGAAGAAGAAGAAGAAGAAGAAGAAGAAGAAGAGAAGAGTTTGTGTTGTTATTCAAAACGCTATATTTTATTTAGAAGTGATTGCTGGTGCTTAGGTTTCAAGTTAGTAAGGAGCTTTAGCCCAGGCAAAATAGTGGAACACATTTAAAAAGAATAATTAGTGAGTCTGCCTAACGACAGGAATAAATAAATTACAAATCAAAACATGACGCGTTTCGACCTCTGGGCAAGATAGACAACATTCAGGATAATGAAAACGAAGAACACGCAAACCCTTATCTTCAACGCCCATCTTGCGCCGAATTTGAGAAGATATGTGACAGCTCGTTCTTCGTTTTCATTGTCCTGAATGTTACTTATCTTGCCTGAAGAAGACCTACGAGGTCGAAAAGCGTTGTGCTTTGTCTTGTAATTTGTTTGTTCCTGGTGTTTGCCGGACTCAGTAATAATTCTTTTAAAAATGTATTTCAGTTTCCTCCTGCAGTCATCTCACTTTCAAACAAACTAAAACAGTGGAACAATTGCCGAAGCACGCAAATTCTGTAGCAACTAATCTTCTTTTCTAGTCATGCATGAAAGTATTTCGAAATGGCGCTTTTTCCTTACAGTGGGCAAAACTCAAAATTATTAAGATTCGTCTAAGGGAGATAATTACAACCCCGATAGCAATTGTAAAGTAGTACTTAGCAGCATGTTAAGTAATTCGTTTGAAGAATAAAAGATTCACAAAATGGACTTGAAAACGAAAAACTCATAGTTGCAGAGTCGACAATGCAAGATAGGTGCAGAAGAGATTGAAGATAAGTGATTGCTCGTTCATTTTTGTTGCTCTAATTGTTTTGTATCTTGCCTGAAGAAGACCTAAAAGGTCGAAACGCGTCGTAACTTGTCTTGTGATTTGTTTGTCCACGTGTTCTTTGGCGGTTTGCGAAGAATTGTTTAGAAAAAAAAGAGACAGTTTTAGCATAATTTCTGGAGGTGTTTTTGCTATTTCATTACTGTTTGCTGACGGTATTTTACATTAATACAGAACAGTTGTGCCACTGCAAAAGCAATTAAATGTCTGTGAGAGAAGAAGAAGAAGAAAAAAAAGAAGAAGAGAAGAAGAAGAAGAAGAAGAAGAAGAAGAAGAAGAAGAAGAAGAAGA
Source organism: Conus betulinus (assembly GCA_016801955.1). Lineage (NCBI taxonomy): Eukaryota > Metazoa > Mollusca > Gastropoda > Neogastropoda > Conidae > Conus > Conus betulinus. Next base: position 556,327 of record JADBJO010000418.1, on the reverse strand, counting down.
AGAAAGAAGAAGAAGAAAGAAGAAAAGAAAAGGCTTTGGGTGCTGTTGGATTCTGTTTTAGAACCCCCTGTAGTGAGAATACCAGGGAATTATAGACTATGGCATATCTCTAGTTGATGCCAAGGGACCACAGACACAATCAGCCGTGTCTCCCTGATGAGTCCGATCCAGCGGACGAAAGGCAGGCAATATGAATAGTTCTGTCTTCAAGATGGTTAACGATGGCTTCCATAGGTTGCTAGGGAAGGATTTTACATTTATAGTTCCCTGATTTTAATTTACTCTAATCATTTTGCTTTATCCCCACCCCCGCCATTTCCCCCTTCGAATCCTTGCAAAGTCATCAATAGGGGAATTGTCAGCCTGCACTTGTTTTTCTTCCACTACTAAATTGGTGTGTGTATGTGTGTGTACCCCTTCTCAAAACACACACGCACGCACGCACACACACACACACACACACACACACACACACACACACACACACACACATATATATATATATATATATATAGAGAGAGAGAGAGAGAGAGAGAGAGAGAGAGAGAGAGAGACAGATATAATACATATACATATTTATACATGTGTGTGTACATATAATAGATAGATAGATAGATAGACAGATGCGTGTGTGTGTGTGTGTGTGTGTGTGTGTGTGTGTGTGTGTGTGTGTGTGTGTGTGTGTGTGTGTTTTGAGAAAGGGGGAGGACAGTTCTCACTACATCACCAATGACTTCAGGGACATGCAGAGGTTAAAAGCTAAGGTCGTTAAAGAACATCAGCAGAACCTACCTCTGGATGTCATTTTTATCACTACTAGGGCTGTGTTACGCGGGGGAGGAATCGTGTAGGACAGCGGACACAAGTTTCCGAATTTTTGAAATCATGAAGAAAGCTTTACTCTCCACATGTTTCCTGTTCTGGAGATGCGTGGTGCCCAAAGAGATCCCGTACTTACTGATCCACTACACATATATATATAACTCAGGGATGAAACGTAAAATCACACACAGACTAAAAGTCCGTATGTGTGCCATGAAACGTATTCAGCATGCGGCATTGCATTCATCTAATGATCAACAAAATTTAGAATAAGACGCATGTGTTCCTTTAAACAAAGTTTGTATTCCGATGTGGAAAGCAAAGAAAAATACAGTTATTTTCTTCCATTTGAATGAGAATTTCGGTTTGAGAAATCTGCCGTTGCAAATAAATAGCACAGGGATTCCAATGCTGATAAAAGATGATTCCACCATGGCATGTCCATAGAGTCGTGGAGCTGTTGTGGTGGATCCAGTAATGAGGATGAGATGTCCATAGTCATCAT
>JADBJO010000418.1:547500-550000 GCA_016801955.1 Conus betulinus | reverse complement strand
CCCCCCCCCCCCCCCTCTCGTTCATTCCCCCCCCCCCCCCCTACCCCCCCCCCCCCCCCCCCCCCCCCCCCCTTTCATGAAAAAATAAAAGCTAGTGTACCTCTGCCCCTCCCCATCCCCCTCCCCCCCTCCCGCTATCCCCCATCCCCTGCGCCTCTGCTTGGTAATAGCTACATTAAATGATCTTATCTAGATCTTTGGCAGCTTCATAAAGGTGCTTGCTCGCAATATACTTTAACTTATGTTTTATTCCCGTGTAAGAATGTAACTACGACTGATCGCAACATGTAAGAAAATGCCAGTTCTATAATATTGAACACATTTCTGAGAAAGATAATGGCAGGTTTACTGCGTTGGCTATATGGGTGACATCTTCTTACGGGGAATGGCTGCAAAGCGCCTGTCATTGTTTATCGTGTTGCCCAGTTTTACTAATGCCAATGCTTGTGCTTGACGACAAATACAGCCATACGTTAAAGTTTATCTCCGACAGGCACGCTTGCGCACGCGCGCTTGTACACACACACACACACACACACACACACACACACACACACACACACATACATATACACACACACGCGCACGCGCGCGCGCGCACACACACACACACACACTGGTCAACGCAAGCGTGCACGCTTACACACACACACACACACACACACACACACACACACACACACGTAGATAGATAGATAGATAGAATGCTCAACGAGTAAGTAGTGGGGGAAAAAAAAGTGCAGGTTAACAATTCTTCCATCATTAGAGGGAGAGAGGAGAGGAGTTTGGGTCGTTTGGAGGGAGAGTTGTGAGGAGTTTGGGTCGTTTGGAGAGAGAGAGAGAGGGGGGGGGGGGGGAGAGTTGGGTCGTTTGGAGGGAGAGGATGAGAGGTAGGAATGAGAGTGAGAGGCCACAATTAAACGTGTACCAACGACTGTCGATGTTGTGCAGTTAAGAAATCGCCTGTCATAAATTGTTTGCTGAGCTTTCTTCTTCTTCTTCTTCTTTTTTTCTTCTCTTCTCCTCATTTCCTCGTCCTTATCCTCCTTTTTCTTTTTGTGCTTTTCCTTCTTCTCCTCCTCCTCTTCTTCTTCTTCTCCTTGTCTTTCTCCTTCGCCTTCTTCTTCTCCTCCTCCTCATCCTACTTCTCCTCCTCCTCCTTTCCTTCTTCTTCTCCTGGCAAGACCAACAATAAAGCAAAGGGCTCGCGGTAAATTAGTCCAATTATTGATGTGGCTGGCGACCTGTTAAAACATACACTGATCAATACGTCGGCGTACAGGGTTCACATGCAATCTGTTTGTCCTCCTTACCCTTCACCCTCTCTCTCTCTCAGTCTGTCTCTCTCCCTGTCTGTATGTCCGTCCATCTGTCTGTCTGTCTCTCTCTTTTTCTCCCCCCCCCCCCCCCCCCCCCTCCTCCTCCCCCTCCTTTGGTCTTCTGCTCTTTGTCCAACTTTTCCAGCAGACTGACCTTCCTTCCCTACGTCACCCCCCCACCCCCGTCCACACGTGTGTGTGTGTGTGGGGGGGGAGTGCTGTCTGTGTGCCTGTCTGTGCGTGTCCGAGCGCGCGCACGCGCCTGTGTGTGTCTGTATGTACTAGAGAGCGCGCGCGCGCGCAAGTGTGTGTGCGCGCGGCGTAGTGTTTGTCTGAGTATCTGTGCGTGTCTGCATGTGTGTACTCTGTGTGTGTGTCCACACTACACACACACGCACATACAGACACGAACAATAATTTAGTGACTACGATTGCCATTAAGACTGCTTTATATTTTTATTGTAGGTTCACTACAAAGTGAAATTTACGAAGTACATTGTATATATACACACACACGCGCGCGCGCGCGCGCATACACACACACACGCATGTATGTATATATATTGAATTATAAACAAAGCTTGCTCTTATGTCTCAGATTGTAGAAATAGGGGGGTAATAAGCCTTCATATCTGCAGTGGTAGATGATTCTGCCTACCTGACAGTATGTGCTTGAGTGGGTGAATGGGGAATAAAAATGCTTCTCAAAATGAACCTTCAGCAAGCTTATAGTCTCCAAAGCAGGAGACCATCTCCAATGGGGAGGAAAGCTCACTAACATATAACTCCTGGTCAGATACCGATATTTCGAAACCTGATTGTTTCTCCTCAGTGACCGCGGAAAGTGATAATTTGACTCCTGTGCCTTTTCGGTTTTAAAAAAAATGCTATACCAGAAAAAGGCTGGTGTGCAATACCGCAGTATGCCTGTTGAGTTTTCAAAAAAAAAAAAAAAGGTGCACCCAAGAAGCAAAAGAAAATCATGAAAGAACAAAACAAGCTACATTTTCTTGTGAAAAGTAGAAAATATAAAAAGATAACCTCTTAAGACACAAATGCTGAGGGCCAGTTCTTGGAATGAATCCGCAAGGGACTAAATTACAATAAAACAATAAAATTCCAAGGATAAGTACCGAGCACCATTCCAGCCACTTACAGAGCAGCTATGACTGCAATGACTG